>JADHYT010000049.1:0-65801 GCA_027604725.1 Entophlyctis luteolus | reverse complement strand
GTGTGTGTGTGTGTGTGTGCGAGTGCGTGGATCGGGCGTCAGTGCGGGGCAAGGACCGCACGGGATGCACGCACCATCTGGGCCCGCGAGACACGCTGCGTTTGGTTTGTTTGTGGCCGTGTTTCTTTCACACTCGCATTCCCACTCCCGATGGACTCGCCGCCGCCTGACCTCCTCGACGACAACGACAACGACAACGACAACGCCCTCGACCCCTGCGCGCCGCCACAGCCCCCGTTGTCGCTCCCGCCACACGCCCCCGTCCCAGTCACCATCGTCACCGGCTTCCTCGGCAGCGGCAAGTCCACGCTCGTCAGGCACATTCTCTCCGACCTGTCCCACGGAAAGCGCATCGCCGTCATCATGAACGAGTTCGGCGACAGTCAGTACTTCTCGCTGCTGTTTGCCCGCTTCTCTCAAATTCCCTCCGTGTTTTCGCGCGTCCAGGTTCCGGCATCGACAAGTCTCTTACCGTCAGTCAAGACGGCGAAGAGGCCACCGAATGGCTCGAGCTGAACAATGGATGTATGTGCTGTGAAGTGAAGTGAGTTGTCCGCTGTTATTCGAAGCCCATCTTTTCTTGCCAGGGACGCCGGAGTGAAGGCGCTCGAAAGTTTAATGAAAAAGCGTGGAAAGTTCGATTACATCTTGTTGGAAACCACTGGCCTCGCTGATCCTGGTCAATACCCTCGAATTATATCTTGCACAAACTCAATTAAGTTTGGGTAACAGGCCCAATTGTCGAAATGTTTTGGTTGGACGACGCGATTCAAAGCGATATTTACCTTGATGGAATCGTAACCGTTGTCGGTGAATTCGCTCTGCTCTCTCCTTCTCCTGTCACTTACTTGTTTGCCAGATGCGAAGTTTGCACCATTGCATTTGTCAGAAAGGAAGCCAGACGGTACCGTGAACGAGTGCATCAAACAGATCGCAATGAGTGACCGAATCATAATCAACAAAACCGATCTTGTTTCTCCATCTGATCTCGAAACACTCGAAAACACAATTGACCAAGTGAATTCTTCCGCTGAGCGAATAAAGTCCGTCAGATCAGTGTCAGTGGTGTTTTCTTCGCGTGCACCTTGCCAACTCATATTTCCGATTCAAGCATTCCAGTGAACTTTATTTTCGACTTGCACGCTTTTGATGATCGCAGTAAGGGATGGTTCGATGACTTGCCTGCTATTCATTCGGCGCACGATGTCGACAACTGCGATGGCGATAACTGCGGCCATTCACACGCTGCACCAAAGAAACGAACCCACCAAATCGATCAAGTGCAGTATTCATTTCATTTAAACTAGACTAATGATGTCCCAAAGTCGGTTAAAACCATCATGTTTCGATTACCTCCCAATTGTACAGTGTCGATGAGCAATTTGGAATCGTGGCTTCAGGAAGTATTGTGGAACAACCATGTTCCAGCGCCTAAAAATACCGAGGAACAAAATTTTGAAGGATCTGCTCGTTTGCAAATTTTACGATTCAAGGCTGCTCTTCACGTTGGTGATGGAAAGAAAATGATTATTCAAGCCGTTCATGAACTTTATGACAAATTCGACGCGGGATCGTGGAGTGCCGAAGAATTGGTTGAATCTTCCGGAAAGCTTGTTTTCATAGGTGGGTGACCTATATTAATTGAATACTTGTTGAAATTGATGGAACGAAGGCCGAGTTTTGGACAAATCTTCCCTAGAAAACTCTTTTTGTTCGTGGTGCTTGCAATGAATGAATACTAATCATTTGAGTTGCGCTTGCCGCCATTATTTTTATTCAAATCTTTAAGCCTCAGCCACCTCTGCACTCACATCACTAGAGCTCCAAACTTGTGCTGACACAAGAATCATGACTGAAATTACAACGCTTGATGTAAACCCCATGATGCCGCTGAAAGCAGCTTTCGCGAAAATCGCATCCTGTCGGCCATAATAGGCCAACCCTAACGTACCATACGTCGCTGCTATAGCTGGCGGGATGAATGCAATAAGAGATATAATTGCAGAATAGCCAGCATATCGCAAGTTAAGAGCCATCGCCGCCGAGAAAACAGACCGAGAAATAGAGGGGCGAAGAAGGTCCAATTTTGACGGATGTGGAAGAGCCATAGCCACGCAACATGCGGACACATTGAACGCAGCACACTCGTTGTTGCTGATCATTTTCTTAATATCCTCGACGCATTTCGCCGAAATCAAATTCGCGCGTACAAGGCCAACGCGTAAGTCCCCGAACACTCCCACGGCCGTCGCAAACCAAACAATGATGGCTTGCACTAGTGCTGTCACAACGTAGTCGCCGAGAATCGTCGAAGGGAACATGTACGCGTGCGGCATCGGCTTGTCAGCTCCCGCGTACATGGCGTATGCGATGCCATAGTTAACACCTTATTCAGAACAAGCCTGTGTTAAAACATAGGCCATGCTTTTTTGCGGCATGCGTTTCAATTGATGGAGAACCCACCGGCGCTGATTGAACCGCATGCAATCGCGCGAACGAAAACATAGAACCGCGCGTATGTCTGCGTTCGCAAGATTGACTCTGCTGTCGTCGAAGCCGGTACATCATTCTTTGACTCGCGTGACTCCATTTTGGTGTTTGAAGATCCCGCCAGACTTTGAAATAAAATGTCGTGACGGAGCGGGAAGTAAAATGCCTAAAAACCATGAAGAAAAACTTTTCTCTCTTCGTTTGATTACATCTCGAAAAAATTCGGCAATCATGAACAAAGGATCCTTGGAAATTCACGTCCTATGACAAGTCTCGAGGACCTCAAGCATATCTTTCTTCTGATAGTCACTCTGACGACCCCAGTTGGCGCGATGCTCAACAGCTTTCTCCTTCTTGCCAACTGTCGAAATCTCTCGGAACTGCCGCCATCCTCTCTCCTGGCCTTTTGGTTTTCATTCTACGACAACGTCAATCTTCTGAGCAGTTTTACTGTCAGCGTTCCCAGTCTTTTCGGGACCTTTGACAACAACGCCAACAGCACCTCTGCTGCGTGTCAAGCACACGGAATAATCGAGCTCATCAGCGGCCTCGGAAGCATCAGCATATGCTTTGGGCTGACGTTCATCAGATACTCGGTCATTGTCTGGAAGGTGTATCCGCGGCGAACGTTTGTGGCAATCTTTGTAGTCGTCAGCGCAACCACCGCTGCAGTCGTGTCAGTCACTCCCTCGGTCATCGGAAACGCGTCCACGCAGTATGTTCTACGCGCCAGCGGCGTGTACTGCATGGCTGCGTGGTACTACTCGCCCGCGTTCACGGGCGTGTGCCTCTCCATCCTCGCACTGCCGCTTTGTTCCATAGCATACGCTTACGCGCACATCTACTACTGCGTTACCAGTGTGCGCGTCAAAATCGTCGTATCGATCACGCCCGGGCAGGAAGCCGTCAGTAAGGAAGGCACAATCACTGTCCGCGCAGCAAACGAAGTTGAGGAAGTCGGCGAGAAGCAGAACGCCCTGCTGCTGCAGACTGTCACCATCGTGTCCACGTTCCTCGTCGGCTGGATGCCGTACGCTGCACGTAACTGTCCCCCACTGTTTGTGGTCCGCTGAATCGTTATTATTATTATTTTTTTTCCGTCTCAGTGGTGCTGCAAGAAGTCATCACGCGCGAACCGGCGTCCGCTCTGTTTGATTTCATCGCCATATACTTTGTCCTGCTGATGGCAACTTTCAACCCCATCGTCATCATGGTTTTCGACAAGCCGATACGAAAAAATGCGGGGAGGGCACTGGCGCCGCTGTCCAAACTCGTTGAGCTTCGCAGGAAATAACTGCGACAAAAAGCTGGTGACAATGCACACCTCCCTCGGTTCAGAGAGAGAACACAGAATGAACACATGTCTTTACCGCACTCTTTTTTTTTTCTGCGCGGGAGTCGCCGCGGAAGCAAACACGCTCTTTTTGTCCGCGCTGCCATCGTCCGCGTCCAGATCATCATCGTCCACTACAATGCTCCCTCCAGCAGCCTTCTTGGCAGCACATTCAGGACACAGCCACACTCCTTCGGGCGGCGCTTTCAGTCCCACGCATTCGAGGTGAAACCATTCTTTCTCGCAATTCTGCATAGGGAGGGGGGGTCGTTGTCAAACCAAAGTGTCACGCATTTGCAGAAAAGAAAAAAAAATACTGAACTGCACTGTCGCAGCCAATCATTTCTCCATACGACACCGTCTGGCACAAGCAATACACCTCTTCGTCACCCTCAGCTGCACTTGGCGTGCCACCGGAAGCTGATTGTGAGAGCGCCGAGCTGGCTGCCTTTGACGATAAACTTTCTTCGAAGCTGAAATCACGAAAAAAATCAAGCTGCGTCGTGCTATTTAGAAACAAGCAACATACATTTTGCGTTTCAATCGCTTCTTGTTTAAGCCCATGGCAGTCAGTGCTCCTCCAACGCCGGCGGCTGCTGTGGCACCTTGCGCAATATTATGCTGTGTTTGATGTGCATGAGGAGTTCCAGATAGAGTTGCGGCAGATACTGCTGGAGTTGTGCTTGGAAGATTTGGGTTTGATGCCGACGGAAGAATCTGATTGTTGCCTCCAAACGACAGCGATGGCGGGCGCTCTTTTTTTTTTTTTTTTTTGAAATTTAGTGAATTCTCTCTGGATGAAAAGCCACGAAACTCAAATTGCTTAATTTGCTCGCCGGCGTAACATTTGCGCCTTTAAAATGAAGCACACCAGTCAATCAATCGGCACAGAACAGACTTCAGAAAAACAGTCCTTACTCTGATGTTCGTGCTTTTGCGCAGCAGCAGCAGCGGCGGCGGCTTTTGATTCTGCGACGACGGCAGCAGCAAGTTGTGAAGCTTTGTGCAAAATGTCTGTTGAGCTGCTGACAGACCGCTGCGATAAAAATTTGGATGTTTGAGAATTGAGTGGAGTTGCAAAAAGGGAAGCTTGCGACGCGACACGAAGAATTTGCGACGAATTATTTCCTGCAGAAGATGCACCAGAAAGGGGGAAGCCTCCAGGAGCGGGCGTCGTTGCGGGACCCAGTAGCGAAGGAGCAGCAGCCCCGGGAGTGGCCATTGGTAAATTCGCTGACTGCTGCGATTGTTGAGGCGCGGGCTGCAGAATTCCATGGACTTCGAGAGACGTGGCGATTCGTTTGATGTGACGATCGACTGCTAGTTTGGCGCGTTCGACGAGAGCGATTTTCTCGTCGGAGATTCTGTTACAATCGCCAAACATTTGCACTATTTTCCAGAACGCGTCCTTTTGGTCTGGATAGAGTTCGACAGATTCCGCACCAGATTTCCAAGAGAGGCCCAAGTCTGACGCCTGGAGTTTTGGCTGAGTGGCGGACGGGGCAGCACCTGGTGCAGAATCAGCGGGTTGCGGCGCAAGTGTGGGAGGCTGCGCGGAATTATCGGCAGAAGAGGAGGCGGCAGCAGGGTTGGTGGAAGAGTCGTTGCCGGGTTGAGTCTGGGGATGCTGCTGCGGCTGCGACTCGGAGGGAGGGTCGACGGGACTGGCGCGGATCATCTTCTTGAGCTCCTGGTCCTTCTGAGCAATGAGCGTGCGCAGCTCTGTGTTGTGGTTAGGATCGCGGGAGGATGGCGAGGGGCGACGGACCGTAGAACTCCTCGCTGCGTGCGCGCAGCTCGTTGAAGATGTGCCGCACCTCGGACGGCAGGTTGTCGAGGGCTGCGCGGAAGGCGCGTCAGTCCGTGCGGGCGTGCGGACACTCACGCACATGCCACAAGCTCCTCCAGCAGCTCCTGGTGGTCCATCGCAGGCGGCGGCGGCTGCAGTGCGGCTGTGCAAACGAAACGCTCCTGATTTGGATCCGAGCAATGTTCGCGGCCGTGCTGCTGCCCGCGCCCGCAGACCCGGACGCCGCAGATGCCGCCGACTCCGCAGGGGCCCCCCACGTCCGCCTTGTGTGCGCACCGGCGGCCCCAGCTGACACCCACGAGCCATCTCCCGACAATCTGCATCCCGCGTGGCCCGTTCGCCAACCCCCAAGGGACGAGACTGCGCAGCCGCCGTCCCCGCCCTCCGAAAGCAGCCGCATCCTGACCTTGCCGCTGGATCGCTCCCTCTATGTTCTCCAGCCATGTGGCTGCAATTCTGGACAACAAAGCTCGTTTCCCAAATGTCGACCATGGTATGCCCTCAATGCGTCGAATATGTATCCATAGCTGACTCTCTTAAAACAAGCATCACGAAAGGAGGCAATGGTGATACTTGCCGCTTCAAAAACTTGCGAGTATTCAAAAAGAAATCCAAAAAATTGGAATATGGCCCGTGGTTTGCCGACGCGTCGTCACTTGAAAGAATTTCGGATGAGCCTGTCGAATCATCCCTGGAAGATCTTATTTCTCTAAAATCTGCTCAAGAGACTGAAAGCATTCTATTGGATATTCCGGAAAGACATAAAATTTCAACTTCAACCGGAAACGAAACATATATTCTCCATACAACTGCGCCAGTTTTACGCTCCCTCATAATTTCGGAACTTCAAATAATATCGTCGTTTCCCTCAGAGAAAACCCTTTTGCGGCCATTGTTACAAGGCGAAAAAGTTCCCACGTATGGGCGGCATTTATGCGATGAATGCTCTACCTCTTTGTGGAATTCTTGCTTCATATGTATCAAATGCGCCCGAGAAGTTTGTTATGATTGCTACCGAGATGCCATTCCAGCAAGTGTCGATGAAATGAACTCGGATGCCAAATTTGTGTTTGCCGCAAATGACTACTCATGCCACTTTTATGGCCGCAAAATACCTACCCCAAAGCTTAAACGTGACAAAATGAAAATGAAAATGCCAGCTTACAAATGCGGAATGGACATGCCGGTTCATTTCAAGGATGACTTCCTTCTTTCTTTGAAAATCAGCACAGGTGCATTGAAGAAGATGCTTGCTATCGTCGATGTGGTTTTGCGGACCAAAACCAACACTACTGCTTCTTTCCCGCGCGAAGAATTACTCGATGATTCGAACTTATCCCATCCCGCGAAACTCTTGAAATTAGATTTGCAAGGCGACTCGGAAAATTATCTTCGACTTGCACGCGATTCGGTGGATGGGTTTGAAAAGTTCAAAACAGAGTGGGAGCTGGGGCACGCCGTAGTTTTCGAAGGCGGGACAGGCATGATAAAAGCGGACTGGAGTCCGAGCTATTTCGCTGAGCATCACGGAGATGAATGCGCAAATGTTGTTGACTGCGTGACAAAGGAAAATATTCTCATGACTGTAGGCGACTTTTTCAAGTTTTTCTTGGACCCGGAATTGGAACGGCAACAAATCTTAAAACTTCCGGTTTGAATTTCCGGCAACGCCTTTGTTTTCCTTTGTTTGTTTTTATTGACATTCTCTTGCAGGATTGGCCTCCTCACTCCGATTTTCATTCAAAATTTCCCGATCATTACAAAGATTTTTTGTACAACACTCCGTTTCCAGACTATTCAGGATTCACAGGATGTCGCAATTTGGCTGCGCGATTGCCTGTGTCGTATTTGCCGCCAGACTTGGGACCTAAAATGTACAATGCTTTCGGGTCGTCAGACGCAGGTAGATAGGCTTTGTGGGCTGGTATTATTTTGAAACTGAAAACATATTCCAGGAGACTACGGACAAGGGACAACACCCATTCATCTCGATATGGCAGATGCAGTTAACGTCATGATGTACTGCAGCTCTTTTCCAGCAGATCGACCCGCGGCAGTCTGGGACATATACGCCCTCAAGGACGTTCCCAAATTGCGAGAGTATCTGAACGAATATGCTGAACGCACAGGATGTGCGGAAAAAATGGAAGATTGCATTCACGACCAGACGTTTTATTTAAACGAAATGATGCGCGAAGAACTGTGGAAACAGAAAGGTGTTCGCGCTTGGCGCATCTACCAGAACCCTGGAGATGCAATCTTCGTGCCGGCAGGTTGTGCGCATCAAGTATGTAATTACAGGGATTCGATAAAGGTAAACGTGTTCTTTCGGTATTTGAACATGATATCTGAAACAACGATGCAGACGGCCTGCGATTTTGTATCACCAGAGAATCTCACAGCGTGCGTTCAGTTGACCAGCGAGTTTCGGCGGTTGAGCAAAACTCACCGGCGTCGCGAAGACTTGCTAAACCTGAAAAGCATTCTGTGGAACGTATGGAAGTCTTGTCCGTTGCTTGATGGATATGCATAATGCCAAACCAAGTTTTTCGCTGATTCAGGGAAATCGAATAAATCTTTCCATATGCTCAAAATCATTGTTTGAAATATCGATGCGGCAATTTTTTGGCGTTTTATTTTTGACAAATTAACTTGCAAAGCCGCAATTCAGTGACCGTGCGAAACTCCGGTTTTTCGATAAATCAGCTTCCGGAATTTAACTCCGGAAGAGACAGTCTTGTGAAAAGATTTCCCGCTTTTTCTAGCGTCATCTCTCTGCACGGCTTCCCGCACACCAACACGGGAAGCGCATTCGCAAAGGAAAATCGTCCGCTTGCACGCATCAGCAAGATTTCCGAGGGTGTCCATCAGTTGTTGTTCAAAGTTTCGGCAGTCGCCCTCGCTTAAGGCTGTCGCAAAAATGATCTTAAATTGATGACCTAAATTTTCTAAGTTATTCAAGCAGTCCGAGAGCTCTTGCATTTCTTTCTTGTCAAGGGAGAAATTTCCAAGTGTTTTCGAGGCTTGCACTATCTTTGTGATTTCAGAGTTGACATGCTTGGTTGTTGCAACGGCGTTCTTCATAACTTCCAAGTTGTGAGGATCATCCTTGAATAGAGAATAGACTTTGCTGAAATTCTGCAGCTCTTCTGAGAGTTTATGGGCACCTTCTATAAGGGGATTTTGATTGGGGGACCAATTCGAAGCAGCGACTTTGATTTCTTGCGCGACGGACTTGGAACCAGATTTTAAAAGTAATTTTCGGTTGTTTAGGATACCTGAATGGGATCAAGTTTCGCTTCTTTTCTTGACAAAACCCTCGGAGGATCGTCGTCTATCACCATAGAATCGGTCCCACTTTCCAGCAGTTGAACTGAAACTCCCTGAACAACCAACGGAATATCTATTTCTACCGGGTCCAATTCTCTGAAGTTCTGACCAATCGATGAATCATTGCGCAAATACAAAATAGTTTCAACAGCAGCCAGCTTCGTGGAAATTTCTTTCACGGAGCTCTTCAATTCGGAGCTGAGATCCATTCGCCTGGACTCGACTGCTTGCTTTGCTTTCGTTGTGAATTGTGCCAACACTGGATGAACAATAATGTTAGAAGTTAGGAGATTTGGATGGTGGCTACATTTATGCATTTCCGAGAACCTGGCTTCGAGAGATTCACTGAGCGCACTATCCAGCGATTCGCTCAGCTTGCGAGTCATAGCGAGCGAGAATTCGTTGGCGCACGCAATCATCGTCGAGCATTCAAGCATCACGCCGTCGCCACTCAGCGCATCCGCTTGTCGTTCCACAGCGTCCGCGCTTTGACGAAAACCAGCCGCCGCACCGGCAAAGATTTCGAATGCGGTAAAGTGCAACCGCCATGCGCGCTGGCACGCCGTCCACAGATCGCGCCACGCCGCGAAGACCCGGTCCAGGTGTGCGCGCGCTGTCGCAACCGCCGCATTTTGCTTCCCGTCATCGCCGCGCCGGTCTGCAGATGCCGTTCCTGTCGCCGTCGCTGCTGCGACCAGGTGCGCCGCCGCCTGCGCCAGCATCCCGCCCACGTCCGCGGCACACGAAAACCGCGCCTCCGCCGCGCGTTCCATGCACTCATCCACCGTTCGCCTTGCATGGTTTATGCGCGTCGCGCATGAGCACAGCGCGCGTAACCGCGCCACGTCGCTGGTGAACGCCTGTGCCGCCACCGACACGCGCCCTGCCGCGCCCGCCGCCATGCCAACCGTCGTTGCTTTTCCCGCCGCATCCATCACTGCCGTAGCACCGCTTTCCAGCAGTGGCGCAGCTACAATTAACTCCATCACTAGCGCAGCGCAGTGGTAGAACTGTAGAGCACCGTGCGCCAGTTGCGATGCGCTCAGCAGTGTATGCAGCGTATGCGCTGTCGCTGTTGTCGGAGATTGTATATGCAGGGGGAACGCGGACATGAGTTGGTGGTCGCATTTGACTGCTCCTTCGAGACGGGCTCGTAGATTCGACAAAGTGGACGAGCTGTTATTCATCAATACAATCAGTTCTAGCGTTGTCTAACGGTCAGATTCGTCTCCAGATACGTCTTACTTTTGCAATCGGCTGCGGTCGACGCTGAAATTGCAGAAAACTCTGTCATCAAATTTGCAACGGAACTGTCTTTCGAAGCAACAGCATGACGTAGCTCAAATAGCGCAGACTGTATGTTACCAATAATTTGTAAAGTCTATGAATGCCATTGAGTATGAGATGTAATTGGGCAAACTTACAGTCTCCTGTTTCCAAACATGACTAGTGTGATTGCGCACCAGAGCCTCCGCCGCGTCCAAAATAGAGAGCATTTTCCCACCTGCCGATGCAAACACCGTCTTAATGGTTCTCTTTTCCGATGCCGGGCTGACCAGAAGTGACGCAGAAACAAAGATAGGACTGATTATCACAGCGAGATTCACAGCATCACGTATTGCGGATTGAAGGAATCGGTCAATCACATCAGCAGCTCGCCTCAGCAGCTGTTGAAGACACGCCACGAGCTGCTGCGAATACTGGCCGACTGTTTGAAGCCAGAGCGCCTCGTTCTCCGCGGACTCCTTTTCCGACTTCCCCGCCTCGAGGTAATCATGCTCTTGTTCCTGCAAAGCCGCAATCTTGGCCTTGGCGGATTTCAACAATTCAAAGAGGTCTGCCACTTCGACTTCGTCCAAGAACTCCATAATGGTAACAACGGTCAACAACAGCCCGCGCACACTCGATAGAAGCGCCTGGCGCCCGTGCGCGGTGTGCGGGTCGCGCGCCAGGTTGTTCGACGCCTCGACAAGAAACTGCGCCGCGTAGTTTGCTGCGGGTGTGCGCTCATATCACAACGCGGTCCACACGCGTTTTAGCTCTAACCTCGTGCACACGCCATGACCACATCCTCTTCCTCCGCCTGCTCTTCGGCCTGCCGCTTTGCCAGCGGCTTCTCCGCTGCCGCCGTGATCCTCGTGACTTGCGCCGCAACAACATCCGAAAGCCCCGTCAAGTCCGCTGCCGCCCCGTGTGCGTGCAATGTTTCCGCTTCCGCCACGGCAGAAATAACGGACAGAATCGCGTCCGCAACGGGTACAATGACTTTCTTGCTGCTGACCGTATGCATTATTTGTTGATCTTGTTTTTCCTTTCCTCGATTGACACTGCTCTCTTTGTCCGATCTGATAACCATCAGTTCGCGCGAACCCTCTGTGGCATGTGAAAAAGACTGTTTAAACTGGCGCTTGACGTATAAGACCAGACAGCAACAAATCAGGTGAGCTTCTGCCACGCTGCCTCTCTCACATTGCCTGTTGGAAGGTCAAGTTAGTAGATATTTCCGCGAAAGCTGTATGCCTTGCATTTTTCCTGTTCGATCGCGTGTCGCAGGCGGAGATCTCACTGGAAGATTCCAGTTGCATGTCCGTTTTGAATGTGACCTCTTTAAAATCTTTTCGGCTTTGGACACAATACAGGAAAAAAAATTTTCTGTTGAAAACTCGTTTCAAGGCTTAGCAGCCACAAATGAATTGCCATTGATTTTTTTCTTGTCAGCGTCTGGCCCCCTTTTTTCCCTTCTCTGTTTTTCCGCTGGCGGCCTGCGGATCATAGATCCCGCTTTTGTCCCCACGAACTCCCGCCGCCAGGTTTGACGCAGTCCCCGCCGCGGAGTCGTACTTGCGCTTTTTGCTGGAGCTGTCATTTTTCAACTGCACCGAGCCCCTCGCAGTAGCATTTTTCGTCTTCTTCATTGAATTGTTAAATTCATCGTCGCCGACAGTAATCGCAAACCTATAGGCGACGTTAATGTGGTCAAATCGTTTTAGGCCAAGCACACAAAGAACTCAACTGGCTTAGGTTCAGACCATCAATCATTTCTCTTTGCTTCTTCTTCAGCCGCTCCATAACCTCATCGCCAGCTTCGTTCAAATCGTCATCAAGTTCCATTTGGAGAGGATCCCAAGCTTCGTCATTCTCGGCATCCCTTTTGTTCGAGTTCTCAACGGCATCACCATTTGTGGAACCGTCGGAATTCTTTGATTTTCCTCCTTTGGCAGCTTTAGTACTGTCGTCTAGCTCGGCTTCAATGCCAGCTTCTTCAACGGCTTGGAAGTAATTGCTACATTTTTTGACAACCTTTCCGAACAAAGCCATAACTTGGCTTACAGCTATTCCAAGTTCTGGGGCTGTCTCATCCAATGTCTTCCGCTGCAGCCCAACACTCACGAGAATGGCACTTTGAACTGGACTTAAGGTCACGGGTTTCAACGCGTTTTGATCGGAATCTTCACCAGCGCCAGATGGCGCTAAGTAACCAAGGAAGAACAGCGTAGCGAGCCGTGGAATCAGGTCCAGAATCACGTGGTAGTCGAGCAAATTCTGTGTGTATGACTCAAGACGCTTAAGATCAAATGGAGTGAAATGCCGAAACAAGGACGATGTTGAAGACAGCGTCTCCAGCGAAGACGGGCGGCCGGACAACGATGCTTCGAGAATCGATAGCACCAATAGCGGACTGAATTTTTTGAACTGGTATCCCAGCAGCTCAATAAATCGGCGACGAAAGTCCCAGCTGAAGACTTGCACCCACTTCGATTCGCTGCTCACCGTCACCACGTCACCGTCCGACGAAGTCGCCGATGACGAGTTGATCGACTTGAGCATGATGCAAGTATGCTCTCCTGTTAGGTCATTCTGAGTCTGACGGCAGTAAACTGGAATGAATCCACATCGCTTCCAAAACTTGTGCAATTGTGCAGTCAGGCCATAAGAGACACCAATCCAATGCAGATTTTCCGCAGGAGGACGTTCGTGCAGCCGGAGTAACAACGGAGGCATTGTTGCCGGATCTCGAACCGTAATTTTGTCATGCAGAGTCCCATTCTCCAATTCTTCATCAGTCACTCTTTTCACTTCCAATTCTATCTTCTCTTCTGCCAGGCCTACAGCTCCATGGCCAGAATAATATTCTTCAAGTTTTCGAATCGCATGGACGCCATAACCCATCCCAATAAAATCTGGATGAGTAGCAATGCGAACGATTCGAGCGCCATTCAACTGCGCGAAATCATCGTCCTGGAACTGCGTTGCCATTACCCAAGGAATGAGATCCCCATTTGTTCTGGCGCTGCCACGAGCCAAAGCACTTTGGGCACTGCCTGATGCAATGTTTCCCTCCAGAGCAATTTGTATTACCACCAAAGGCTCTGGAAGACTTGCACTGCCGGCTGCAGTATTTGTGATGGGAGGAAGAAGTACAAACAGATGGTGGGCGGGTGCATCGCTTGTTGGGAAATTAGAATTCATCAACAAGTCAGAGCTTTGATAAATACCTCATCAACTGCAAATCATTCGGGCTGTTTTTATAATGACTCGCGACGTAAAGGCTCATCATCTTTTGCAGAAAAGCTTCGCTAACTTTGTGGTAACTGAAGAGTGTATCCCTGTTGACGTAGTAAAGCTCGCACTGGCTTGGATGTGGACATCCCTTAATCCCAAATGATGACAAGCCTGAAGAGTTTGCCGACGGAGTACATGCATCCAAGCAAAGCAAGTTAGTCAGCCAAGTTTCCACTGCATCTCCCGCATTGTATCTGATTGGGTCGCTCAGTTTGATCTCTCTCAGAGTGCGCAACGATGGTGGCGGGGCACTGCTTTGGACCTCGGCTGGCCCTGTCGTCGATTTACGTTCTTTACCGTCTCTCCCGACAGACACACCACTTCCTCCACTCACAGCTGCAACAGAAGCCGCGGAAGCACTTTGTTCCCTCAACTGCGATATGAGTTTCAGAGAGAGCGATCGGCCAGTTCCTTCATATCCATTGATCGTTGATGACATGAACACCAAATACGGTCCTAGAAGCGATTTTACCAACGGAAGAGGAATCGCCGCGGCCTCATCAATCACCAAAAGTTCTGCTTGGGCCAGAACGGACGCATCTGATGGTTGAATATACTGCACGCAGTAATAAATGACTCGTTAAAATCGTCTATTTTAGCAAACCTGAATTGTTTGTCGGTGCTGCTTGAAGACGTTGACGCGAACAACGGCTTTCGCAAAATCTGGATTGGTGCTCTGTATTATGTCGTAATCCAGGTGTTCTTCGTATCCAAGCCCATCGAAGCCCTTGAACAAAAATTCGAAAACGGTTTTCAAGTTTTCGGGGCTTGGACTCGTGATAAATATGTTGCTGTAGCCATATGCAATCGCAGCAGCCATGGCGATTCCTAATGACGCGGATTTTCCTCGACCACGAGAAGCAGTCAAACAAACAGTGCTCCGAAGTGTTTTTTCAGCAATAGCTTCGGTGAAAGTGAGTACTGCGCGTGCTTGGTCAAGCGTTTTGGCAGTGGAAATCAGTGATGATAATGGTTGCGAATCTTCTAAAGAGGCCTTCAGCTCTGCCAACTCCTTCTGCGAACCTGTGAGCTTTGTCTCCTAATATTTGCGCTGTCAAAAACTGGATGCAAAGATGACGCTTACGTCAACGCGGGGAGCAGGTTTCACATGCTTCCCCGCACTAAGGGGTAGCACATTCAACTCATCGTCAACGACAAGGCAAGCTTCGCAACCGCCGAGTGACAACAAAAACCGTTCATTGAATCTTGCAACTGCGTCATGGTGCGTCTCTGTCCGATAACGGGAGTGAACATCCTACGGAAGACAGAGTTAAAGCTTCTCAGTATGTATTGGCGAACCATGGTCATGGTGTATAATTGCTTCAATGAGTTCATGGTTTTGAGAAGAATCACAACGATTCCGCCACCTTCGACCGTTTCAATGGTTCGGGCAAGAAGATTCGGAGTTAACGCTTCGAAATCCTGTGGAAGGGCCATTAAGATTCATCAAATATGTTTGGGGTTTTTTTCATGCAGTTGGGTACCTGAAGAATACACATCCCGAAGGTTGTTCCCAGAATATTTTCAGTTTCCTTGTAGTAAGTGTATCTAATGTTTGTCGAAGACACGAACAGCTCGAATGGATCATCTTCATCAACTTCGCGTTGGCCACGGGCGATTTGTTTCTTAATTTGGTTCATTCGCTTCTTTCGATGACTATAACATGCATCAGGCGAACGAGAGCAATGAATAACGCTTACGAAGAGAAGCCCAAGTCTTTCTTGTAGCACCAAAGAACAGACGGACGTGCAGACACGCGGGCTTTGGACAACAGATAGTGCAGAGTGACGACCTGGTCGCGGCCGCGATCGCCGACAATGACGAAGAGAGAGCGGTGCCGCGAGGCCACGCCGTTTGCAATCAGCGTTGGGATGCGCGAGTCGAGCTTCTTGCGCTTCATTTGCGGCTGGGGCTGCGCTGACGGCGTCTGTTCAGTCATTGCCTGAATCAGATTCTGAATGCGACAGTTGACACTTCTGTTGGGAAAAAAAGAAAGAAAACGGAATCCACGGCCATTCCGCCCGGCGGACGCATCCCGTCCGCACCGACATTGTGCCTTGTCTTTCGCAACACGCGTGTCGAATGCGCACACTGAAGCAAGTGCCATTCTATCAATGGTGACCTCCAATGCTTAAACCGGACAGTAGTTCTTGCTAAAAGACGAACTTGTTACCGATTTAAGACTCAACACTTTAAACCGCAAGTGATCACAAAGCGCTACCTGGATACGAATCAATCTAGGAATTGAATTTCAGTATGAAGATAGTGAAAACAGACATGTAAGTTCGTATCACAGAAATAGAACTTCATTCCAACGACTCAAACTTAATGTCAAGGAACTTATAGATTCTCTGCAGCATAGCTGATTGCTGGTCAAGCAATTCTCGCTGCCGAGTGACAGTGTCCTCCAGCTCTGCCACACGTTTCTCGAGCAGAGAAAACTGGTCAGAGCTTGCCACACCACTTTCGACCTTTTCAACCACTTCATTTTTGTACACGCGAGAGGAGGCGCGCTCAACTTCCCTGCTGATGCACATTGCCAGCTCATCCATTAACTCATTCAATTTTTTAGGTACCTCCAATTCTGCCAAATCGATTGCAATTGTTTCGGAAGCCTTGGAGATGATTTCTTGCGTCCAAGTGAACGGTCCTTTGTCAAATGTGATAGGCAATATCCTCTTTCCATTGGGAACTTGCTCGTATGCGAATTCAAGTTCGCGTTTGCAGTTGCCCGACGACTTGTCAAAGAAGTTTAAAATGTATCCTGAGAACACACTTCAAACCTCATAGGTGGACGAAATGCATGGAACGACAACTTTTGAACCGAGAACTCCATCAGCCATTCTTCCGTAAACGTTCCCAGACATTTCTTCCAGATCAATCCACACGCTTAACCCTCGTTTCACAAGAGCATCATGGATGGTCATCACGGCCTTCTGCTGTGACCAACTGCGAATTATGTCAGAAAAGAATTTTGAAATGGAGCTTAACTTGTAGCTCAACATACAGTCATATTCCTCCCTTTCTTCTTTCTCCATGCTTTTTTCAACTGCTTTCCTGAATTCTGCATCAGAAGCTGCTTGTGCTGCCTTCTCGCCCCGAGGACCCACAATAATGCTGACTTCATGAGCTAAACCATTCATAGCTCCTTCCCAAGTTGCTAAATCAGTCAATTCGTGAGAGCCAATATACGTGTACAAGAGGCCTGAGGTAATAAGCGCCGTCCACGTGAATGGGCCATCGTCCAAACGGACAGGCACAATCTTCTTGCCACTGCGTGTTTGATCTGCAGCAAATCCCAGCTCACGCTTGCAGTTTCCTGAAGTCTTGAAACGAAAATCTTCAGTATTTACCACATATGTGCACTATTACTTCATATGATGACGAAAGACATGGAATGATCACTTTGCTGCCAAGAACTGCGTCCGCCATTTTTCCGTACACATTTCCTGACATTTGCTCCAAATCCAGCCACACCGTGAAACCTCGCGCCACAAGAGAATCTCTTATCCGAATAACAGTACTTTGCTGGTTCCAACTAATTCGAATGGGATTAGCTCTACAAGAACACCCTGACCATTACTGACTTATAACTGAGCATACAGTCATACTCCTTCACGCCTTCCTTCTTCAAACTTTCCTCGACGGCATCAAAAAAGGGATCATCAGGATTGATTCCCAAACTCTTCATGCTCGCAGACAATTTACCTGCAAGCGATTGCAGTGACACGCCGTGCAAAGCATTCATGACATTTTCCAACAAATCTCTTGCCGGAGAAACCTTGCCGGCGGGGTCCGATTGAAGACGATCCAACACAGGTTCATACTGATTGAGAATCCCAGGGTACTCTTTGGCAACTGTAGACAGTGGCTGAAGTAAAATACTCAGGACAGTTCCAGTATTCGGATCTCTCGGCCCAGTCTCCGCAAGAATGCTCGAGAGTTCCGAAATTATTAAAGGGGTGCACAGCTTCGAACCTTCAAGACTCGCCCCGGCGACGGCCCCGTATATTTGGAAGAGATCCAACTTCGATGTGCTCGTTGGGGACTTGAATGCATTCACAATCGGCATCAATTTCTCCGGAGTTGAGTACACAGTTGGATCTGCTTTAACGACATTTAAAATGATCATACTGGCAGTAGCTCCTGCCATTTTGTTTTGAAGAAGGGCCAGAAGATCTGCCATGTGGGTCGCGAAAAGATCCGTTTGTTGGAAAAAAGCACCTAACACTCTCAGCGCGATCATCTGCAGTAAAGGAAAGGTTACAATAAAGAGATAAGGCGAAAAAGGATCATACTGGATCGCTGGCTGTGAGAAAATCACCGATGTAGCTTCGGAAATAGTCCGCATTCTCAGCTGTTAGCAACGTCGCCATGAGGGCGTTTCCAGACTGATCTCCCTTCAATGTCAATGCAACAATTTTGTCCAAATGCTTTAACGCAGCCTCTTTCGCATTCGGTCCCAAGAAGTGGAGAGATCCAGATAACTGTCCGGCCGTTCCGGAGTCCACTTTATCAATAATATCAAACACAGCATCTGCAACATCGAACGAGCGACTCCCATTGTTCTTTCCAATGTGCATAAGAGTTGTAATGAAAAACGCAGAGTTTGTTTCGATCATTGAGAGGTCCCCGTTCTGGATATTTTCTGACGTTGCGATGACCAGATCCGGCAGAGAGTCACCAAAAGCTGCCAGAGAACTAGTCTGAAGAATCTGAGTGAACAAATCGGCAAACTCGGAAAAGTCCTGGGAAATTGATTAACAGAGGTTCCACGGCTGAAAATCGTCTACCTTCAGTTTGACCAAATCCAAAGCAACGTCCACGAATGATTTTTCGGCTTCTGCACCAGCCTGGTGATCTCTTTTGGAGCTCGACGAATTTTTGGATTTTCTCATGATCAGTAGAGTGGAAGACAAGGCCTTCCTTCTGAATTGCGGATGGGCATTTTCATCCAAACAAGACACAATTGGGATAAGGTTCGTTTCATCTGCGAAAAGGTTCTGTGGGAAGCTCAAGTCAAGCGAATGCGCCTCTGCAACTCCTATATCCAACAGCAAGGTCCGCAATGCGCCTTCAATCGGGAAGTGCTTAGCCTGCGTTTTAAAAATTAATTTTTAACTTAAGCAAGACACTTTAGCTCACCAACGGGATCCATTTTTCTACAGATGAACGCGATCCTGATGCTGCCACTCCGCTCTTCAACGCAGCATTACAAAATAACGAGAACAAAGTGTTTCCAAAGATTGTTCGATGGTTAGACGTCAACCAGTCAAACGACACTTGGCGAGACGCATCAATACGATCATAGAGCAAGTCTAACAATCTAAGGAGCACCGCCGCGTCGCTCGATCCATTCCAGGAAACAGACGGAGAAAGCAAGTCCTTCATAGGGCCAACCAGACCATCGAAGTACCATTCAAATGCACGATCAGGCTGTTCCAGGAGCGGAATCAACTGTTCCGAGACGATCGACTTGATCACCGCGGCGTCCGTGCCAGGCAGTTTGTTGGAGAACAATTCCAGCGCCTGGCGCTTTGCTTTGCTTGATAGTGGCGCCCCGCTAGCCGTGCGTGCATCGTAGCTTGCCAGAAACAGCAGAAGAATGTCCTCGGCGTCGAGAGTCTCGCGCGAAACCTCAACAACGGTCATGGCAAAATTTTATTCGCAGTTTGTCGATTCAATAATCACTAAACACTGAGTCAAAAATGATGGACTGCCAGTGGAACTCGTTCCACTCGCTCACAACCCCCAGCTGGCAGAAGTGAAGGCAGTCGTGCGGTGGATCCAGATGCGCATCCGGCCGCTGTATACTCATTCCCCACACGTCGAGAAACTCCACGCTGGTGTTTCCTACCGGTGACTTCGTGCCTGCCTTACTTTGCTCCTGGTTTGCGGCGTGTGTATGTTTGTACATCGCTGTGCGATCTGATGGTTTGTATTGTAATCGCTTCTTCGCAATTTCGTTCATTGCATTCATTAAGTACCAATTATACGATTCTTTTTCCGGATTTTTCGTGGAGTTGATTGTTTTGCGAAACGGCTCGGCGGTAGAGTATTGTTCGCATTGAACATGTCCCGGAGCCACAGCACGCCAATAAACATTGATAGAAGGAGAAATGGCCTGGAATCTCTTCGTGATGTAATCCACCTTTGTTTCATCAAGTCAGCTCGTGTGTGGAAATTCTATCCCAACCATTTTCTCATATCCCAAAAGCACATGATAATCCGTAGTATTTCCTTGAAATTCACCTTCGGACCAATGAGCGCCAACGTTCACTATCACAACATCTCTTTCGCGCTTTCGGAAATCTGGCTGTGCGTCTAGAAAGTCGTGACCTCCAGGTAGATCGGAATACGCAAGTTTCCTCTGATGCATGTACAGCGGCCACCAATCCGGTTCTCTCGGTTCATCTTTCAGTTTAAAACTGTCCATTTCGTTGAAAACCTGCTGCAGCTCTGAGACTGACAGCAAGTGATGATGCCTCCACCAAGTTATCAACGGAACTCTCAACCGCGATTCGGGCACTCCGGCTCTCTTCAAATATTTTTGAGTGAGCGGATGGTCTGGTTTGAGAGATATCGTTGCGTTGATTAGTCCATAGTCCGTCAAAACGTATGGCGATGACGGGTACTGGAACCGATAGCGCAGATTGTCCATCACCTGGTGGGTCAGTGAGTCGCCGATCAAAACCAACCCCTGTGGCGCACGCAACAGGCGGATGGTCATGCGGTGCTCCGTCCACTTGGCTCGCTGACAACCAAGCGAAGTGCTGCTGTTCTTCAAACGCCACTCCCAGTTGGCGACTTGAAAAGTTCTCTCCGTGCGATCAGGGACCAGAGGCGCTGAGCCGCACTTAATTTCTTCGGAGTTCGCGTATCTCTGAAACCTGTTACTTCAACCGGCTACGCTCGCAAAAAAGCACTTACGTGCAATTCAAACGCGTTGTAAAGTTCAGCTAGCGTTTTTATGGCTTGCGGTCGTGGCACCCATTCACCTTCAGCCATCTCTCCCGGGCCGCAAAATAAGGTTTGCTGTTCCGATGAGTATTCCAGATCTTCATCGCCTTCGAACACCGCCAATGCATTCCCTTTGACTCGATGTAAAAAATTCGAGAGTATCCACGCGCTCGAGTAAGATGTCGTTGCTGATGTCGCGATGCTTTCAATTAACCCAATTGTTACTATAAATGCGACGACAAATGCTGCCACTGCGGCTGCATATCTAATCGCACGAGATGTCGAGAGCAGCTTATGATTGGAAGTATCACGGTCTTGATGATTCCGAAGTTCCATTGGTTCCGCTGTTGCAGGATTAAACAGAAGTTGTCACAATCACAACAAGTTTGACAAAACTCAGAGAAAAGCAGTCAGGATACTCCAAAAGTTCAAATCAAATCCTGATAAATCCTGCGGATGACACTGGTGCTACTTCAAAATGAAAGTTCATCCCTCCGCACAAATACAGAGACTCCGTCAACAACTGTGGCCTCGTTTCCATCACTTTCGTCCACCTCCCACGGATCTACCATTCCAGACGCAACCCAGTCGGCCTTTCCGAGAGCCGATAAATCTCGGGCGCCCGCGGCGTCTCCGGAACCTGCAAAAGTCGGCCAACTGGGTCTGAGCCGAGACAAAACTCTTTCGTAACTGCATTCGCGTGTCGAAATCTCGCGGAGAACTACCCGAGAGTCAAAAGAATGGAACACGCGCGTGTCATGAATCCGGAACAGCACGTTGTCGATACGCAAGAAAAATCGAAGCAACAGAAGAAAGCAGCTGGGCATCACGCGCTATTTTTTCAGTGCGCTTCAATACATATCATGAGCAGAAGTTCCAGACGATACCACTCGTGCGTTCAAAAGGCATGACCCATTATCGCTCAGTTCGTCTTCATACAATACGACTTCATCGTACCATAGAATCGGCTCATTTCTTTTCAGAAGTTCCATATCAAGCTTCGACTTGGTTTTGGTAAACTGATTTTATTATGTCAGACACAATTCGGTATATATTACAAACGTACGTTCGCGGTTGTCGTGCCATTGTACTTTTGCGGGGTATAGGTCCAGTCATACGGTTTAGGAATCTTCGATATTTTCCCGTGCGCTTTCTCACTGTGTGTTGCGAGTGTGTCGGATGAGCACAAAACGTGATGAGCACTGATATTCGAGCCTTTTTTCCGTCCATTCCTTCGAATAGCTGACTTTCACGAAATCCGCTTCGCCGACTTGAACAGTTCCGATGGCGCTGATTGCATCAACTGTGAATTCGAAGTCGGCCGTGTGGTTGCGTAGGCGAATGCTGTTGTTCCCAAAGAACATATCCGGAAACGGCACACCGCCGAGTTTTGGGGCGACTCTGTGCAGCCAGACAAGCAGGCACGTCAGCACACATACTTCGCGAAGATTCGTGAGTCCCACATGTCCATCTGTGCGGCGCTCAGGATCGGGGCCTTCGACGACGTCACAGACCATTCCACCGAAGCCTCGGTGGTGAATGTAATGGAGGAGACGCGCGGAGTTGACGGGGAAGCTTCGTTGATGGGCGGGGTGTGTAGCGAATAGCTTTTGACCATTGAAGTGACGGAAACTGATTTCAAGGGCGAACAGAATAGTTTCGTCGCGAACTGCGTTGCGCGATGCGCCGTCGAAGCTGCAGGATCAGCTTGCTCAGCCAACACCAAGCTAGAGACGGCGGCCCTGAGCTGCTGAAGCGGCTGATTTGCATCCATTTGCCCTGTTAAGAAACTAGTTCGCCTGCTGACTTCGGTTCGCAGAACTCTGGGCTGCCACGGAACCCAACTTATATTCATAGGAAAGTTGTTGCTGGAACTGGTGATGTTGGCGCTGAATGCGCATGCGTGAATTTGCGCCAGTGACCTCGAAATTCCGTATCGTGACCTGAACTCCGCAGAATCAAGCGATGGGACATGTAATGCCGCAAAACGTTACTAGCAATAAGATTCGCGGAGAAGGATACGCATGGCTTGCACGATGATGTGATGGCGGCTTGAAGCTCGGAATCTGAGCATTCGATGGACAACGGCCACCCGCGCGCACGCCCGAGCGTCGCCGCAAACGCCAGCCCCGGCGACCTGGAGACGCTGTCGCGCTACTTCGGACTCCCTGCCGAGCTGCTTCCGTCGCCGTCGCCGCCGCCTTCGCCCGTGCCGTCGGCCTCGCCCGTGTCCTCGGCATCTGCGGGTGACGCAGCTGCCCCCCCCGTACCCGTCCCCGCCCACGGGAACTACGCCCCGCGCGACGTCTTCCTCAACTTCCATGCGCTTACTCCATTTCTACTTCCACGCCCGAATGCGAATACTGCTCGTGTGCACCGAGACCGTGCACCAACCGTCGTCTCCAACGCAAGTGCCGCCATCAATAGCGATTACATCCCACCGTTATCTGTAGTAGTTCACGAGAATGCCCTTGTTCACTCAATGCCGTCACTCAGCCTTCATCAAACCGAACCGCTCCAGTCTTCACCAACTGAAACATCTCCGCATTCTTCCAATTCATCGCCTAATCCAACACCATCGCAGTTGATACTCAACTTTTCGAAGCCAAGATCAGAATTCGATGTTTTCATGTCTTCGGGAACTGCTGCAATGTCAAAATGCGATTTTGCGATTGCTTGTTCAGAATACCTTCGCGCTTTGTCTGTATTGAGTGATGTAGTTGCGAGCGACTCAAATGAAGCGACTAGACTGCTGAATAGTAGAGTTAGCGTGCTCTCTAATATGGCCGTCGCGTATCGCAGTTCCGGAAACTACGAGCAAAGTCGATCTGTCTTGGAGAAAGCTTGGACGATGATCTACGACGCTTCTGCGTTCTCTCAATCTTCCAATTCCATTCCAATGAGGAAGGTGTATTCTTCTGGTCAAGCAGAAGAAGCAGCCAATGAAATTTCCGAATCTTTGGCTTCTATTGGTTTGCTGGACTCCACTGAAGCAAAAATCATGGCCAGAGGTCGATCGGCATCTTCGCAAAACTTGCAAAATCCCGAGTCTGGCTTTGTCGCTGTCCCGCGGAATTCCAGCAGCGTGACTAGAAGGCCTTACTTAAATATATGGCCAGATGAATCTCCAGCTGATGCAAACGATGATGAAATGACGACACGAATGAAGTCTGTCGTTAAGGACGTCATCAGTTGGCTTGCAAGCCTCAAGGCGGGAAGTGAGAGGACCGCGGTCCCGCTTGCAGAAAGAACCAAAAGTTTGCAAAAGTCGAAGCTTTCTGTGAGCTCCCGTCGTACTCCGACAGAAAAGAGCAGCAAGAAGTCTTTTGACAGCACCGGGGCTGGAAAGATCTCAGGTAGTGGAGTCCTGCGGAACCTTGGCCGCCGATCTTCTCTCTCCAGCCTAAAATCAATTGCATCCGTTTCTTCTGGTCATCGGCTGAAAGTTGCGGCTGTGCGACCGGTTCCGTCTCTGGTTCTGCTCGTTTCAGTTCTGAATTTACTGACTTCAACCGCGAACTTCCATACCACAAACAAGAATCATACAACGGCCCTGGAATGTCATATGCGTTGCATCATTCTTGCCCATGCTGTTTTTCAGGCAATACCACTGCCAGAAAGTACAGCGTATGCACCGGAGCTTTCGAAGCGCGATTTGCCTTGGGTGCATTCGCAATGTCTCAAAGCGCATGCTCGAAGTACCAGCAATCTCGCTGCTACTTTTTCTGCTCTTGGAGATGCCCATCGTGGTGTTCGCTTCGCGCAGGCTGCCGAAAGTCTTGTCAATGGGCTTGTCGCTACCAATAGCCGCCAGCACCCTTGGCCCGAATTGCATGCTGCAACTCTTTCCAACCTTGGTGTTTCTCAGTTTTGTGTTGGCCGGCTGGCCGACGCTGCGTCAGCATTCTCCAAAAGTGCGCGAGCTCAACCAAATGCGAACGCTGCAGACTCCATTTTGACAGCAGCAAACATTGGTGTTTGTTTCGTGGAAGCCGCACGTGTTGGCCGTTGTATGGAGTTCGCATTGCTTCGCAGTATGGAATTGGGACAAGCCAAGCAGACTTCAATTTCTGCACTTTCGGTCTTGTACGCCGAAACTCAACTGTACCAAGTGCCAGGAAAGTTATGGGAAAACGTAGAGTCGAAGTTACAGAAACAGCTTCAAGTTTTTGACAATTTCCCTGAGGGTCGGGGGCCGTGGAGTTTAGACCTCTTCGAAGGGATAAAGCGGTTGGAATCGGCATATCGACAGGCCTTCGCGTTGGGTATTCATGAAATCGCTTCGACAATGGTCTTGAATCTTGGTAATATTTATGCCTCACGTGAAAAAGCGATTTATTTCATTTCAGCATCGGCTTGTGTTATTTCGAATCAGCCCCATACAGCAATGCAACTCTTGTTTGACGGAGACTACAGTTGGGCTGTTGATTTGTCTGATGAAATCAACGGCAAGCCCGAGTCTGTCCCGCCATCTCATCTTCATTGGAATATACCACCATCAGCTATCCTTTATAATTTTGCTGAACTTGTGCATTCAGCAAGATCAAATACCCAACTTGTCAGCAACACAACTAGATCATCTAACATGGAGTTAGCAATGGAGATTTTGCGCTCTGCAATTCAACAAGCAAAAGAGCATTCTCTTTTTGAAGACGAATACGGCAACAACTCGCCAATGTCAGGAAACTTTCTGGTCACTTCACTGATGCTGGTATTGTTTGCGTTTGGAATCGACACTAAGTCACTTACCGTGATATTTTGTGTTATAGTGTCTACGATTATTCACAGGAAGTCATCATGGCCCACACACCCTTTATCAATTGAAGCGGCTAGCCAGGGTGGACCCGGAGGAAATCATCGCGCACAATCTTTTTCATGAATTTTACACACCTCCGACAACGACTGTGTTTCCCAGCAATTACCCGCGACTTCGACGCCCATACTCGGAAACAATCACTCCGCGGATCTGCCTCGCAATTTCACGAGCAATAGCCCCTATCTATTTGGAAGAAGACTTTGTAACGGAAGAGGACAAAGCAGCGCTTATGGAGGCACAAACGTGGTGCGACGTTGAGGCCGTTCATGCTCTCGAGCGCGTTGCTGCCCAATCCATCGAGTCTCTGCCAACAGCCCTGGTAGGCGTGAGCGCCGCCCAGCTTGCGAAGCACCAGAGCCGAAAGATGCCGGTCATACGCTCGGGAATCATCAAGGGTCGCTGGGTAGCCGGCGCGATGCTTAGCACGTTTTCCGCCTGTGGCGAGGGTTATGCGAATGCGGCAGTTGAGATTGGCTCCACTGCAATCGAATTGCGCGATTCCGCGTGGGGTAATGCTGCCGCTTGTGGGCGCGCCGTGGGGCTAGCTGCGTGCCGCATTGAGCGCGCAGTAGTGAGGCACGCGCGCCGCGTATTACGTGACGCGGTGTGCGAAAAAGAAAATGGTGCGTTGGTGGAAGAATAGACTTGCATCGAGCTTAAGGTTAACTGGTTGGTGATCGTGTTGATCAGATTGCGAATGGAAGTGCGAGTTTGGCACTGACAAAGCAAATGCGGCTGCAAAGCCTGGTCCTCGCTTCCTGTGGCATTGCAGTTGCCACCGCTGCAACGCTCTCGGCCTTTCCTGCCGCTGCCATAGTGCGCTATCCGTCAGGATCCGTGCGTGCCCAATCCTCGGCTATTGGCCGAACGGCGGATTCGCACACAGGCGTGTCAGGTCTGCTTGTGCCAATCCGTGGCTTCGCCTGTACCGAAGAGACTATTATCGCCGATGTACTTCCCGGCTCTGCAATATCCAACGCGCTGATCTCTGGAAGCCTTTCGCCTCCTTTCATTGCACTGGTGGAGCGGGGCCAGTGCGCATTCGTCGACAAGATACGTCTGCTGCAGGCCGCAGGCTTCGCTGCCATCGTTGTCGGCGACAACGCTGATCCTGCTGATCGCCATCTGCGCCAGCGACTTGTTACCATGGTTTCTACAGAAGACGAAGCAGCAACTGGCATTGTAATTCCGAGCTACTTCGTGTCTTCTGTGGGATATAATGCACTTGTTGCTGCAATCGATTCGCCGAACGAGCCAGTGCATACCTCATTGTTCAAAATATCAGCTTTGCCATCTCATATCTGGGGTTTCCTTGCGAGTGTAGTCAACTCCGCTTCGTCTTCCGCGATCAGTAGCGATGCTCCTTTGAAATTTGAAGGATTACTCTTGGTCAATATCGAGCCTTCCACTTTTTACGACAAAGTCTTCCTCATATTCTTACTCCTCACGGCGCCTCTCATTCTCTCATTTCTACTACAGCTGCTGCAGTGGTTGACAGTCCTCAAGACGCTGATCGAAGATATTGCGGCATCTCGTCTGGTGTTGTCGCTGCCCACTCGTATCTGGAACGGCAGCAGAAGTATCCAATCCGATGTAGTGTGCGCAATCTGCTTGGAAGAATACTCCTCCGGGGAGACGCTGCGCATTCTTCCATGTCGTCACGAGTTTCATGTGGATTGCGTGGACCGGTGGCTGTCGACCGCTATCCACACCTGCCCCCTTTGCAAACAGGCCATCAACCGCCACTATAAAAATTTTCAGCCAAATCTCAGCTTGTCTCTGCAGACACCATCGCCTCGACGTAGAAGCGATACTGCACAAAGCAGGGTGTCATCTTCTCCCGCGGGCAACACTGCCGCAATTGTCATGTCAGACGCGGTAGTGGCCGACCGCTTGGAAGTTCTGGTTATGACAGAGTCATCGGAGCGCGCAAAGTTGTTTGGGATTTTTTTGCCAAGTAACTCTTCAACAGCTGCTGCACCTGTTGCGCAAACAGCGGCCGGCAGCAGTTCGGGTGCGCCAGGCAAACAGCGGCAGTGTTTCGGCGTTAATGCGCGAACACCGAAACTTGGGGGAAACCCGGATTTGCTAGACGCAGTGTTAAACGAAGAGGAAGACGAAGAAGACGCCGTTGTACCTCATGTGTCATAAGAAATACTTCACCGTTCCAATCCCTTCGCTTGCTTTGACCGGGCGCTTTAATCCTTCTTCTCAGATGTGGAATGACTCTAGCGTTGCTTACATGTGTTCCAATTGCAGCTTCCAATGACCAGTCGTTGTGTTATTCTCACTTCATCGTTTGTTTCACGCAAGGAATACCAGCGTATCTTGAAATCGACCCAACCAAGGCAATTAATCGCCGATGTGCTTACATTCGAGTGTATGCCATTTTTGCGTTGAATTTTTTCGTGATAATTCCTCATGCGTGACACTGTCTTTCCATTATTATTCCGGGATTCAAATTTGAGTTAACAAAAATTTTATTTGGTAATGATTGGCACTTGTCCCTCCTTCATTTGCACATCTTCATAGCCCATTCCACGCCCTCGGCAATACCCTTTCCTGTCAATGCAGAGCAAGGTTGGATTTGCCATTGTCTGTCTCGGATTGAATGTAGGTTCAGTCCGGTTGCAATCTGAACAGTTCGGTAAAATGATGTTTTTCAAAATTGGATCCTCTCACTTCATCTCCCGCGATCGCGTCGGCAAGGTCCTGTTTATTTGCAAAAACAAGCAACGGCACGCCGGCAAGCTTTGCTTCTTCAAGCAGCTGGTTCAGCTCCAAACCGGTTTCCTCGAGCCGCACGCGGTCGGAGCTATCGACGACATAAATAAGAACGTTTGTCGCGTCAAAGTAGTTGCGCCAGTACGGGCGGATGCCTTTTTGGCCTTTTTGTTTTTGATGTTGGGACAAGACAGGTCCAAACAAGCGAAGCACCTCCAATATCCCAGACATTCATGTTGACGCCGTCCTGCGACACAGACTTTATGTTGAAGCCTATTGACACGCGATTCGCGCGTGCGCAGTAGAGAGCGTCAGTGACGGCAAGAGGAACCGCGCAGCGCACCCTGTGTCGGCTTCACGAGTGCAATGTCCTCGCGCGCCAAACGCTTCAGCACGCTCGTTTTGCCGGCGTTGTCTAAGCCGAGGATAAGCAGCCGCACCTGCCGGTCCCTGTCGCGACGGAAGCGGCGCAGCAGCGCGAAGAGCGAATCCGTCATGAAGTTCATGTTCATTTTTGGACGTTGTTGACTTTGTGGCACAATCTGGCCAGACGCATGTCCTTCACCAAACGTGAGCGCGCCGTGTGTGTCCTTGCCTCCAGGAGTTGCTGATTGCATTCCATCCGTCCGTATTCGGCTGGCCTCCGTGTTGCCTAGTTTACACCTTTGCGCCCCAGGTTGCGTCTCTTTAGAGAACTTGGGGTTTCCTTAACTCCACAAACAGCCCGCAACTACCCGCGGTCACGCCGTCCATCTCGGTGAAGATCCAAAGGGGGAGAACTTTCTGTACACCAATGGCCGCTCCGTGATTATTCGCAGCATCAAGGTTGCACCTCTTCATATCCCTTTCGTTACTATCACACCTCACCACTCTTCAAACGCTAGGATCAGTTCGTGGCGTCGCAGTACACCCAGCATACTGCTCCAGCAACTGTGGCCAGATACGCGCCTTCCGGCTTCTACATTGCGTCGGGAGGTAATTCCATCCACCCCCAATTGGTTGTACTTTAAAACCGACCAACCAGACGAGCGTGGAAACATCAGAATTTGGGACACTATCAACAGCGAAAACATTCTCAAAACTGAGACTCGTCCGCTTGCGGGACGCATCAATGACATTGCGTGGGATGGAGAATCGAAACGTCTGATCGCCGTTGGCGAAGGCAAAGACAAGTAAGCCGACTTCATTTATTGTTGCCGTCTTTCTGATTGAATGGCTTAAAATTGCAACCGTACAAGGTTTGCGCACGCGTTCTTGTTCGACACTGCTTCCTCAGTGGGAGAAATGAGTGGTCATTCGAAAACCATCAATGCCGTCTCCATGCGCGCCTCTCGGCCTTTTAAAGCCGTTACCGCCTCTGATGACATGAGCGTCAATTTCTACCCGGGCGTGCCTTTCAAGTTCGAAAAGTCGTTGAAGGACCATGGACGTTTTGTCCAGTGTGTTCGCTACTCTCCCAGCGGCGACTACTTTGTCTCCGGTGGAATGGATGCGAAGTTGTTTTTGTACGACGGAAAAACCGGCGATCTGGTGGCCGAGCTGGCAGACCCTGCAAATGGCCATACTGGCGGCATTTTTTCCGTTTCTTGGAGTAAAGACAGTACAAGGTTGTTGTCGTGCTCCTCAGACACCACGGTAAAGATCTGGGATATTGCCACAAGGTCTGTTGTGCAAACGTTCAATGTTGGAGTGACGCCAGGACTTGTGGAGAATCAACAAGTTGGCTGTTTGTGGCAAGGCGATTACATCATCTCTTTGTCCTTGAATGGTAACATCAACTACTTCGACAAGTCCAGCTCTTCTCCTATACGTGTTGTCAAAGTAAGTGTTTTCCTGCTCCTTTTGTGATTTCGCCGTTTTGTTAATTTACCGGCAGGGACACCAAAAAGCCATCACGGCACTTGCCGCCGTTCCGTCTACTAGTACTTTCTACACAGGTAGTTACGACGGGCAAGTGCATGCTTGGAGTATTGAAAACGGAACTGCGATCCACCACGACGTATCGGGCGCGGGCCACTCGAATCAAATCAAAGGACTTGTTGCCGATAAGTCTGGCAAAGTTGTTTCGATCGGAATGGATGACACTGTTAGAACCATCGATAATGCTGGCAAATCCTTTTCGTAAATGCTTTCGACTTTCTTAGGATCGCAATTAACGGCGTTTCTCTAGCTCGAATGCCGTTGGTACAGATGGAGTGCCTGTTGGAGTGGCATCGTGCAACGGCGTCACTGTCGTCGTGACAATTACGGGCAACATATCTGTCAAGAGAGATGGTGCTCAAGTCGCCTCCCTCAGTGTGCCATGGGTCCCGACTGCTGTCGCGTTAAATCCCTCCGCGACTGTCATTGCAATTGGAGATGAGGTTTCTGGATTTTTGAAGTTCTAGCCAGAACTCAAACCCCTTTTTATTTTCAAGGACAAGCGCATCCGCATATTCTCCTTGGATTTGAGCATTCTTCAGGAAGTTGACAGGAACCGTGGCAGTATTACGTCTCTTTCGTTTTCTCCGGATGGTACAATGCTTGCGTCTGCTGACAAAGAACGCATGATTTTGGTGTTTTCGACAAGCGATTGGACGGCAAGTGACCAAATATGTGTGAAAATCTGAAATGTCGAAAATTCAGGTGAAAATAACCCAATGGATGTTCCACAACGCTCGGGTCAACTGCATTGCTTGGTCACCCGACAGTTTGCATGCTGTTTCTGGTTCTCTAGACACTAACGTCGAAGTTTGGTCCGTCCAGGAACCCACAAAGCACATCAGCATCAAAGGTAGGAAATTTCTTTTTGTGTTTTGTTCTTTAACCTTTCCGGCAGGTGCTCACCTGGAAGGTGTCAACTGCGCCGCATTCTTGGACAACAACACTGTTGTTAGTGCTGGTCAGGATGGTTCTATCAAGGTCTGGAAGCTTGTTCACCACTGATGACTCGCTTTGTTGGTTGGAGCGATAAAATCAAAAGTGGAAATCTTTGACAATTATTTATTCGACACGCAGCATCCTTCTGAATGCTGATTCTCAACGCAGTTGAAGTGAAAAGACTCTCACAGCAGATTTCTGGAAGCCAACCGGATCAGGCGATACAAGGTGGCCCGTGTTTCCAGTGTCCAGAATTACCACTTACCACGACGGCGTTGAAACCCAGAGCTGCTCGCCAAAGACCGCGAAGAACGCTACCAGCTCTCACGCGCACGTGTTGCCAACTGGAACAACACTATCTCGGTAGGTCATGGCGCTAGATTGGGTGCGCTACAACATGCCATTTCCGGGTGGTGCGGCAGGGCCACCGCCGCCAGAAACTCGCCACACGCGCAGATCGCATCGCGCAAGAAGAAGCCCAGCGCATTGAGCTCGACCGCCAGCACGCGGCTGCGGATGCAGAGCGCCGTGCGCAGCTCATCAAACGCGCTGCCACAGCACAGTACCACAACCGCGATGCAGTGAAAACCTTTCACTCCAAAGTTCTTCTCTATAACGTGCTCAAGGTTCTGTGCCAGTCTATGAGAGGCTCCGTTAATGTGTCTTTCCCAACACAGGAGCGCGATATGCAGTTGCAGATGAAGCAACATACAGCGCGTGAAGCGCGTAGCGCCTCCGCTCGCGACAAAGCCGTTGCAGACGCTGAAGTGGCGCAGTCCATCCGAACCGATGCTGAAAAGGCCGCCGCCGACCGTCTGCGCCGCCTTGCTCTCGCGCGCGACCAGATGCTCCAGTTCAAAGAAAAGCTCGCGTGCGAAGCCGCCGAACGCGCCGCGCTCGAGCTCGAGCAAAAGGAATTCGTCCGAAGAGACGAAGAGCACCATCGCCTGGTCATCGACAGAGAAAAAAAGCGGCGCGCTGACAGCATCGCCCTACGCGACCAGCTCCTTGCACAGAAGCATGACAAGGCTGTCCGCATCGAGGCCGACTCAAAGAAAGACGCGGACTTGGAGGAACGCTGCCAGGCCTGGGCCTTGCGAAAATCGCGCCAAGTGGAAATGAAAAAGGAATTCGAGAAGCGGTGGTTTGAGTTGAGTGTATTAATGATCGTGCCGAGAGACCCAAATGATTTCACCTAACAACTACCATAGCGACGCACTGCAGCGAAGAGAGAAAATCGGTCTGGTCCAAGCAAAGATAGCCACAGATGCAGACGAGAAGTTCGAAGCCAGTCTGCTGAAGGCATCTGCGCAAAAAGAGCAGGAGACTCTACGACGTGAAGAGCTTGAGCGCCAAAAGAAAGTCACACAAAAGCAAGAACTAAAGGAATACTACGAAAACTATGTAAGCTATTTTTTGCTCGAGTCCTCTCACTTTCTTCCCCATCCAGAAACGGCAAAATCAGGCGAAGCAAGCTCTCATTAAGCAGCAGGAGAAGGAACTTCTTGATCACTACTTGAAGATAAAGGAACAAGCAGATCAAGAAAATCGTCAAAGAAAGATAAATCTGCTGCACACAGGGATGACGCTGCATGAATTCCACAAAACGCAAGTTGTAAGTTATATAGGTGCTTTTAGATCAAAGCCAATTGATACGCAGGAGCGAATTGTCGAAGTCAAACGCGCAGAAAAAGATGAAGATTTTGCCTACGACAGGACTGCTGTCGAGGCAGCAGCAAACGAAGAAAAAGAGCTCTCTGAATACATGAAAAAGATCTCCGAAGAAGAGTGGGCAAAAGATAACCCACGACTCACGCGATTTATCAAACGTACGCTGGCACCTCCCCAGAAAAAAATATTAAGAAGCGCGCAGCCGGTGAACACGAAAGAACGGCTGGGGTTTGTTCCGGGGAGGTACCGAAAGCCGGATTTGGTGAGTTTGTACCGACATTTCGCGACAAATAAGACGACATGACACGCAGGCCCGCATGAACCCCATCGCGACAGGAGGATATCTGCAGGCAGTGTCGGAGGAAAATGGGCTTGCTGCCGTGGGCTCGGCACTGGCGGCTGTGTCAATTCTGTGATGGCTGAACAAAGAACAAAAATCCAAACACTGCATCATGGATTTAACACTGCCGCGCTCGGTGGCTGATGTCTCGGGCCGCATTTCTAACATGAACGGATATAATCGCTTCCGATACGCAAGCAGACTGGCTGTTGCTCATCGGGAGAATCCGTCCCTCAGGCCGTTGATACTCAAACTGCTTGAAACTGCACTTCTGGAGGACGAGATCCCGGTCCAGAAAGACGGCATGGACATTGACGAATTCATGGAATGGGATGTTGTGAGCTACGTCGGCAGCACAAAGGTGCCCTATTTACCCTGCTCATCTGCTTAACCACTCATGTTCATACAGCTACGAGTCCCGCAGACAAATGCATGCAAATCGCTCTCGACACGGACCTTCGGCATTGCCATGGCCATGGCGATCAAGGATCGGGAAATACTGGAACAGATTGCGGCTCATCCGTCATTGACAATGAAGGCGCAAGTTAAAGCTGCATTAGCCAAAATTAAGGAGAAGCCTATGGTTGTCGATGACGCCAAAAATATGGAATTCACGGAGTATTTTAACGCAATCAAAGACGCGCCAGAAATCGCACCGCATGGCCCAAATGATGTAAAAAATCGCACACATATTTGGGGAAATTATTTGGAGTATAAAAAATTGTAAGTTCGAATGCACTCTTTGGCCTATCTGATTATGTTCGATCTCAGGCCATGGAGCAACGGATCACTGACCAGCATATTAGACTTGCGGTCGCGTAGGTTCGTTGCCGAAGGGTTGCTTGATTTGATGTTGTCGCATCCGCCAACGACTACGTCTCATACACCCCCGTCTCCTTTCCTGCCCTACCTTATTCGAAAGAATTTGAAAGAGCTTTTGAAAATTGATCCAGTGAAAACAATTGCAGTTTTCGCCACGACAATCATCGGTTGTAAAAATGAAAATGTCAAATATCAGAAATTCGATTCTCTCAGGGTAATTTTCAGGAAGAAGTTGAGGTTCTGGTGTCAGTCTGGCGTTGATTTAATTCCGCTGATTAAACCGCTCGCGGATAAAGTTGAGCTTACTACAGTATCAGGAGGAAGCGCGATTGTTTATGGCAACCATGTTCATTTGAACGAGATTCTTGCAGCTGATCCGCCATTTTATGTCCTTGATTTCTTAGCCGGGGAGGCTTTGACTGTTTTTGATAATTGGTTTCGAAAGGCTTTGAAAGATGCAAGCAACAATTCTACGGATTCTGTTCGCAAGGAACTTCAATCTGGAGCCGAGAATACTACCAAGTACGTGACAGCCATTATGAAGTTCATGCTGGAGCGCGTGATTGCAGTCAGTCGCATCGAATCCAAAGACAACTTGCTTCGGACTCTCGAGAAAAAATTTGAGACGACAATTGAGCGCTTGTTTACTGTTGTTGATTCTATGTTTGAGCTTTCGGAAAAGGCGTTATTGTTCCAGCACCATGAAATCGACACCATTTCCTGGAGACTGGAGTCATTAACCAACCGCTTGCTTCGTTTGATTCGAAGTCACGGACCTTTGTCAATGACAGTTTTCAATCGATCAAGGAAATACTTTGAAATCGCAGGTGCTTTAAGTGACTCGTTGCTGGAGAATCACTTGTCCACGTTGCTGTTGATTTTTCAACCCCCCGTGGAAACTGTTTTCGGCTATCGGAGATTCTGCTTAAAAAGCCCTTACAGTGGTATCAGAAGCATTTCCAACGAAGAAATAGTGAGATTTGCTGAGTCGCTTCTGCCGAGTCCAGATTTCTGGGTTTTCCAAGCAAAGAGACTTACATCGGACAATAAACAGTCTGTGAAATATATGTTCACGTTCGAAGTAGTTTGCGAGTGGATTATTAAGCCTGAGCGTGTTGAGAACCTTTTTTCCTACTTAGACAACTTTGTTGTGAAGTTAGAAGACCGGAGCGAACTGGCAGAGATTTTGTTGGAAAAATGCAAGGAATTTGAAATTAAAGGGTCATTCCGTGACAGAGTCGAGAAAGAATTACGGTTGAGACTGGACATTCGAAAGCCAGCTGTCAGGAAGCTCCTTGTGGACCGCTTGCGCCAGACCGACTTTGAACTTCGCATTGCTGCCATCAAGCAGTTGGTTCACGTGACAGTATCATGTCAGAGTATTGAAGAAACCATTCGCACTTTCAGTGTATTGCTCCCCCTTATCAGGTTAAAACGGATAGGTGATGTCGTGGACTCTTACTGTAAATTTTTAGGAACGATGCACAGTTGGAAAGAATTTTTGGCCATGAAGGGATTGCAGATTATTTTTCTTCAAAGAGTTTATACGCAAATGCAACGGTGGATGAAGGAACTCAACTTGCAGCAATATATAATTCGTTTGATATCAATGCAGGTATTTTGCAATTCTTTCCACACTGACTCCGAAGCAGCTTTTGGCTGCCGTATCTGCGCACGCTCCGGCAAAGGATTTTATCAATACAATAGCCAATAACTGCGTGCAGTTTTATTCTGGCAACCCGGACCATCCCCTGTTTCAACTTGGCTTAGATATTTTTTGGAGACACGCTGTGTATCTTCGTGGAGTCCTGGCTGGCTCGTCATTCTATTTACGGTTGAGCAATCCACCGATCGACTATGTCGACGAGGTACTTGAAATCAAACGGCGCCAAAGTGATATCAAAGGTTTGGAGTTACTGAAAGGGTGTGGTGTGGTTACGAAATCTGTTCCGGACCCCATGGAAACTTTCGGTTTGTTTCTTGTCGATGAGGGTTTCGAGAATGAATTTGTCAGCAAGATTGTGGAAAACATTAAGTCTAAATTTTACAAGTTGGCAGCCGATACTGAGAAAAACGGTTGCGATTTCAACGATTCAATGATAAAGAAATCGCTTTGTTGTCAATTGGTAACTGCTTTGGCTTATCGGTGGAGTCGTTGCTCTTTTTTGGTTGACCATTTTGAAGTTTGCTTGAAAGTTCTCGAAAATGCCAAGACGTCCGATAACTTGCCTGATAATATTCTTGATTGGACTTCGAGTGATTGTGCAGATGCGCTCGAATTTGTTGACTTGGCGGTTAAATTCAGCGGATCGGAATTGAAGAAGAGATTTTCGGAGCTCTCTTTAAAGTCTACCGAGGCGGAGCACGAGCTGAAAATGCGGTTTAAAGAATGCAAGAATAAGAATGCCGATGTTCAGGCACTTGTGACACAGGCAATGGCCCTGTCTCCAGGAGGTTCGGCATTGGCCTCTCCAGATGTTATGCAGTTCACGTTGAGCAGGCGTCCTGATTTGCTGAAGGAAGAACATTTCTCACCCAACGCATCATTCGCGGGATTATTCAATCGGACTGCTTCTAAACCGGAGTTGAGCCTTCGAAATACAAGAAAATTCAATCCCCTTCCTGCATACTTTTTATTGCCTTGGCAAGGAGAGCTTCTCACGAACATCTACAAAAAAAAAGCGTTGGACAAGACTTTGCCAATGCCAAATCGCATTTTAGCCACTTCAAGGATGATGCACATGAAGAATGTTTCTGTTAATGATGCTGCTGCATTTTTGACCCAATCAAGTTTACCCTCCCGCATTAAAGAGGCCGTTTTGATGGTGAACTCTTTGGTTGTTTACTTTGCAAACTGATTTTTCTTCGAATATATCGCCAGTTCCTGCCGCGGTTGGATGAACCTGGTTCCACTATCAATTTGTTGATCAACCCTGCATTCCTTGACTCCGATGTTGCCCGAACAGCCATTTTTGCAGTGAAAAATGCCGCCAAACACTTGCCAAAAGATATTTTGCTGGATGTTCTGGAGGACCTCGTTCCCAGTGAAAACGCGCCTGTGAAAGTCGCTGTGTTTAAAGAAGTAACCCGTCTGCTGGTCGATTTTGCGTACGAGCCGCGTATTTTAAGTATTATTGAAAATATCTGGCAAAGACCAAACTTGCATTCTGACGTTCGTGTGTCTCTACTCCAAAGAAATATGAGCCTTCTCGGCGATGAAAACCCCGAAATCCAGGCTCTGGCTTGGAAAATTGTTTCGGACGTTGCTGTCAAACATTTTGTGAAGTGTTCCCACGTACTGTTGAAGGTTGTTGTGAAACCGGTTCATAAGTTTTATGATGCTCCTAATCTGATTTCTCACTGGCCTGTTTCCGAAGGCCCTTCATTGTACTCAAATTTGGCAGATGCGGTAAACATGATTTGTGTTAATTTGCTTTAACAGGTAAATTTTCCAGAATATCTCGCCAAAAATCGTCTGCAAGTATGGCGTTGAAGTTCTCGCACCATTGACGCGATGTTTGTATTTTTATGTCAAAGGACTGTCAGAAAAAAGCGAAACTTCCGAGGATCTCTTCCGCCGAGTAAACTATGCTATCAGGATTCTGTTGGACTATGGATTCATCGCAACTGAAAACGCCAAAGAAATTGCGAGTATCTTGGAAGATGTTCTCGTTGATGCGTCGTTAAGCGTTGAAGGGAGTGAGGCGTCTTCGCAACATCTGGACAATGTTTATCAACTCTTTGGAAAACTTCAGGCAAACGCCAAGCCAAATCATGCATATATTCAGGCGTCGTTAGGTTCTCCCAAATTTCCGTCTATTAAGTCTGAAGTTTCGGCTGTTGGTCCATCAGTGTTTCACAATTTGTTTATTGTGTTCGTATGCTGCACTGGACTGCAGGTAGCTGCTCCCGATAGCCCCATACCCGAGTCCTGGAACATGATTATTCGATCCGTTTTCTATTGTGGCGCGCTGGTGTTAAATCCCGAATGTTCTCCGGATCAGAGAAATAGTGGGTATTCTCGGCTGAACAGTATGGGGCTTGGCCGATACCTTATCCCCGGTCCGAAAGTGTTGTCATCTGCTTTCTTGAATAATGCCTTGGCTGTCGTGGACGTGCTTGACGCCTTGCCGCGCGGTTTCTGGCACTTTAAAGACTTGAAATGGAGTCGACGCGCTGCTCTAGTTTCAACCAGAGCTAACGCCGTTACTCAGTACCGAAGCGAAAAGCATGCAGACAACGCAGAATGTGCCGATATCATGAAAGAAGCCGAATCTTTGATGGTTGATCTTCTGTGGAACGTGCATTCTAAAGCGCAATTTGGCCAAATGGAGGTTGATGATAGTGTTTGGGCCGCCAATCTCGGAATATTATCTTCTCTTGGAAATGTTCGCGGATTCGATGAACTGCTCGAAAAAGTTTTAACTTCAGATGAATGGTGCTCGAAAATTCCTGGATTCAGTGACTTTCGACCTATGTTCAATTCCGAACTTATAATGAAGTTTGATACCTTTTTTTCCAATCCCGAATACGCGGAAAAGTTCTGTAGGTTTGCGCTGGATCTGTTGGACTTGAAGAATCGTTGGCTTCCAATGATTATCCCGGAATTGATAAAAAAAATAATCGAGATCTCAGAAGCTAGCAAGAAACTGAAAAAGGAGAACCTCCGATTTCTATCCGCGCTTGTGATTCGTATCGCAGAGCTGGTTGAAGAAAGCGGTTACTCAAAGGAGTCATATTTGACTTCTTGGTTTTTGAAATTGGTCGACAGTAACGTAATATGGTTGCTTCAATTGTGCCCATCTGCTATCTCAAAATTTATCGCGCACGATCTTACTTCTGATGCCTTCAAAACCTGGGTGCACTATCTAGACAATGAGAAAAAGGACAAAGCGACCAGAGATGATCCTGTTTGCGGAATTGCTGGAGTCAGTTTACTGCTTCAAAAACTCTATGATGCTGTCGAGGATGCCAAATTCGACAGAAAAATTGCTACAACTAAAGCGTTTGTAGATTTGTTCTCCAACCATCTATCTTTGGTTGCTCGATGTTGTCCTAAAGCTGTTGATGCGTTCATTGTGAAAGATCCGTCCAGTCCAGTCGGACTTAGTTTCATTAAACATATCTCCACTTCCTTCGGAACCGAAACTGCATGCATGTATTTGCATTGCGTTGCCGATGGATACCTGGAATATTTGGATTTAGTGAGCTTCCTGGTCTCCAAAACGTCACGGCCCGCGAAAAATAGAACTTCTGGATTCGTACTTGAGCTTGAAGAAGAGTGGAATGCCATACGCAACGCCGAGAAACGCGCTTCATTTGCAACAGTTCGTGGAGTTTGTGCGGAATTCGCCATGAAGTGGGAAAAGTCCCCTGTCACAAAGGAATACCTTCACGCAATACGCAATCAGTCAAGCCTATCAGAAGCCAGCGTTCTTCCTTTGCCTTTCGCTCAATTTCTGAAATCGCTTCCAACCATTGGATTGAAGGAAAGGATTGAGAAGACTCCGGAGATCAAAATCCTCGATTTATTGTTGGATAGTATCACCATCGATCGTGTTATTGTAGACCCTCGATTGTTCTTTTCGGTAGTCGTTCATCGATTGTACCAGGAGTCTGTCAATCCCGTTGGCAAACCATTTGATCTTCCGAGAAAATATGAACAGAAGTTCAAGCTTCTGAAAATGTCGGAAGCAACTAAACTTTCCAAACCATCGCGTTGGGATGGTAACGATATCAACAATGCAATTCCACTGAAATTCTATATCGACGTCGCTCGTACTTTTGCGCACGAGGTGGCTCCGTGCTTTGATGCGGTTCATAACCGAATGGGCAACTCTGTGAGGAGGATTGCTATTGATATTTTGGTGGACGTACAGACTTTCACAGCGAATTGTTGCTTTGCTCAAGGACGGAAATTCAGCAAAGAAACAAAATCCATGATTGCGAGAGTAACCGATGTGCTCGTGTGGGAGGCTGCTGAGCCTGACGAAAGTAAAACTGGAGGAATGGTTGTGAAAGGATGGGCCGAGCTTATGGATGACTTGATGTTTGCTGGCGATCGCACCGTCTTTGATATCGCCCGCAAAGCTAGGGCGAGTTCTTGGCAACTGCGATGGACGGTTTGAATTTGCGCCAGTTGAGGAAAAAAAACAGCAGTCTTTCTTTGTTCATAGTGTCATACCAAAGCAAGAAAAGCACAAAGCACATTTCAATAGAACATCCTTCCAGATCACAATTTCGCATCGTTTGCACTGGCGAAAATCTTGCCCGGATTCAGGATATTTTGGGGGTCAAGGGCTTTCTTGATTTTCCGCATCACGTTCACTGTTTCCGGCCCGAGTTCCTGAACAAAATGTCACATGAAGCGTCACAAGCTTTTATCTAATTACCTCTTCCAGTAAATGAATTTTACCGATTCCCACACCATGCTCTCCCGTGCAAGTGCCTTGCATTTGAAGAGCCAGTCGTGCCATTGCGTCTCTCATATGCTTCGCACGCTCGAATTCTTCGGCATCGTTTTTGTCGACAACAATCAGACAGTGAAAGTTGCCGTCGCCTGCATGGGCGACGATCGGCGACACAAGATTGGCTTCAGCTATAAGGTCCTTTGTGGCAACCAAGATGTCCACAAGTCTTGATATTGGGACAGCGACGTCCGTTACAATCACAACGAGCTCTTTACCGCTCTCGTGACGACGAAGGGAAGGTGCCATAAAAAAAGCTCGTTTTCGAAGGCTCCATAATCGGTCTGATTCACGTTCTGTTTTAGCGAAGGTAATGTTCATTGCGCCTGGACCGCAAGCGCGTTTGAATGCATCAATTTGTTCTGCAACATCTGAGTCGCTGATTCCAGCACACTCGGCCATAACAGTCGTAAGCTCAGCGAACTTGAGGGCTGGATCTTCAATCTCGTTGTTCACAGCCTTAATGCAGACATCGTCGATTATTTCCAGGCGCATAAACGGAGTACCGGACGCAACGAGTTGCTGTACTGTGTTTGCAGACGACGCAAGGGTCGGAAACTGCGCAATAATGACATTGGAGTGGGTTGGAATTCTGCGCAGACGTAAAGTCGCCTGGGTAATCAACCCGAGCGTTCCTTCAGAACCTACGAACAGACGCGTGAGGTCGTAACCAGCCGAAGATTTGACAGTGCGATTGCGAGTCTTGATCACGGTCCCGTCTGAGAGAACAGCTCGCAGTCCCAACACGTTAGCCGACATGGTACCGTACTTGAATGCAAGAGTACCCGAGCAGTTGGTGCCGCACATACCACCAATACACGCTGCCGCACCAGGGTCTGGAGGAAAAAATAGCCCCGTGGGCTTTAGGTAATCGCGTAGCTCGCCCCATCCAACGCCAGGTTCCACAACGCAGTCGAGGTCATTGGAGTGAACCGCAACAATACGGTCCATGTTGGAAAAGTCCACAACAACTGCAGCTGGGTTGAGAGCCTGAGTTCTCAATCAGCGCCTTTGCTGTGGGATTATTCATGACTCACCAGTGTTTGGCCTTCGAGTGAAGATCCGGCGGCAAACGGGACAACTGGGACGCGATACTTTCCGGCCAGCTTCACTAGAGCAACAACATGAGCCTCACACTCGACGCGCACGACGGCGCAGGGCGCACGGTGTGGGTGGTAACTCTGGTCATGCGAATGGCGCTCAAGTGTACGCGCATCAGTGCGAACAAGGCCGGCAAGCTCGGAGGTTGCATGCAGCTCGCGTAGGAACGCGGCACTTCTTTGAGCACCGTCTTTCGCGTCGGAGGTCATTCAGAGTTGTCGATATTACGACAAATCGCAATCTCGCAAACCGCTTCCAACATTGCACGCCATGACACGCCCTGACTCATCGCATCTGTCAGCCCATCGCCAGCGGCTAACTCATCGGCAGCCGATCGTATCCATCAGCGCACCGAGTACTTTGCCACGAACGACGAAGGGATCCAGCCTATCTCTGCGCCGCCACTTGCCCACTGTGCCCCCCGAGTCGCTCCGGCCGACCGCGGCGTTGTGGATACCGACACAGGGTCCTTGCGAGCAGTTATTTTGGTGCCATATATCCAGTTTCCCGCGCGTTTGATAACCTCAACCAAGTCGCCCTTCGCAAAGAAATTTTAAAACAAAAACGAGTTGGGCAATCACCTTTTCGAACGACATCTCCTTTTGCTCACGTGCAATATACTTGAACAGTGCATACACAAGATCTTTATCAGAGAATGCTTTGGCAATCTGTGGATGAAGCACATCACCAACAACACTTCCAGCCTCACTTTGAATATCGGCTTGCGGCGGAAAGTACACGGATGGGCCAACACGTTTCTGAGCAGTGTACTCCGAGCTGAAAGATTTTTCACCAATATGCTGCACTGGCTTGCCAAGAATTTTCGATGTTGATTCCGCCACGAAAACATTCGGGTAAAGAGCTTGAAGAACATTCCCATCTTTGGTTGCCTTGCTGTTCGCTTCTTGTTCAGTCTCTGTGCCTGTGTGAAAGTCATCGACAATACTTCCTCCTGCGATAGAATTGGAGCATTCACTTCCGTTTTCACTCGATGTGTAATGTATAATCCGAGAGTCGCTGCAGTCCCAGAATTCAACCATTGGCTTCTCGGCATTTGTGAAATGCACCGATTTCTTCTGAAGTGTGCCAGATTCCACTAGGGTATTTCCACTCGCTGCCTTCTCGAATAGTCCTCCATCAAATGTGCTCGATCTCTTCTGTGCGATCCCTGAGCTTGGATTTTCGGCTTCAGTTGCACTGGAAACAGATCCAGTTGATCGCAACGCAGATTTCAAGTTTGTTCGTGGCAGCGAATGAGTACTGGAACTTCTTCCGCGTGGAAGTGAGGCGGAAGATACGCTGGAAGATGAGGATGGTGTAACCGCGAGGGACTCTGACTTTGGAGGTGACTGTTTAAGCGAGGGCCCCAGCAATTTCGTGGGCGGAATGGAAGAAATAGCTTTCATATCTTCCGGAAACGTTCGGATCGAAAAATTGAACTCCCGCGCACGCATGCTGGACTCTTCGTGTGTTGGTCTATTTGGGACGAATCTCGCCGTTTCCGCCAGAATCGCATCAGCTGCCGACTGTAACCTCGGATCCCGTTGAATTGGTGTTGAGGTTACTATTTTTTCGCACACAGCTGGTGCTGGTGCAACCGCATTGCCGGGTACCTTCACGTGTGCATGATGAACAGGAACCTGGGCTCCGGATGATGACGCCCAATGACCGAAAAGTGCTGAAGCGCTGTCTCGAAGTCCGACAATAAGTGCGCAAGCAGACACTAATGTGTTTGTATCCGACTTCCACACGCGCATGGTATGGCTTCGCTCGTAAGCAACCCATTCACCTTTGAGTGTCTCCAGTTTGTCAATCGCAGTATTGACCTCAGAGTTTTTCGCACGATCCGAAAGTTTCCAGTTCTTTGAAAGCTGAAGGTATTTGACTGTCGCGTTAAGCTTCTTCTCTGCTTTCGCATAATTTTTTTGACGTGAATGAAACTCACGGTCGAAGTTCTGGAGCCATTCTAAGATCAAAAATCACGACACTTGGAATTAGACATACTGCAAATGTGGTGACGTAAGTCGCGGCAAGGGTTTGTGCTGGTCCTTCGAAAAATTGAATGGTGGTGGGATTCTGCATATGTATGTATTGAGAAACACATAAAGGATCATGCCACAGTCTCACCAGATTGTTCAATGCACGAGAGAGCAACTCAAAGCTTGCTGCAACACTCTCTATTTGGTTTCCTTTGCTATATTTCAGTGCATTCGCAAGTAGAGTGTCACCCTACTTCACCTAATGAATCGTTCGACGCGTCAATTAGACCAGAACAAACACGTCCATGCCGCAACTCTCTTATTTCACTCCCGAGCTCCGAAACTACCCCTGAAACTTGGGCGAACGCGGTTCGTAGCTTAACTGACAGTTTTGCAAGGTTGGCCACCCTGCTCGCAAACTCCACGCGCTCGCTTTTGTTAAACGTCGGATCATACGCCACTGGGGGTTGCGTGGCAGGCGGTTGATGGGAGTGTGTGTGCAAATCCCCCAGCATTGGCTATTTTCATCAACTTTTGAGTTTTGGCGGGAAATCGTTATGCACTTTAGCGGTGCAAACTTGTCAGGTATTTCAAATCAATATTCTACCAATGCACATGCCTTTATTTTAACTTTCACTTGGCCAAAGCGTTGCCGGTTTGGGCTTAACCAAAAAAATGACTTGTACCTGCAAAGTTGCGAAAAATTTTCTTCAGGAAGCCAGGCGGAAAGCTGTTGATATGACTCATACCATAAATTAAACTGCTGGCTATTATTCAATTGACAACATTTCACTGACGTCTTGAATATTGAACGAATCGACCGCGGTTCGAAACATGTGACATTGGCCAATTTCTCTTTGTTTAATGCAACAACCTGGCTATCGTCGTCATTTGCTATCCAGTGTCCACCCGCCATTAAACCGTTGCAACTCGTTTTTTTGGTCACTCTTATAATTTTTCGCAATGAATCCTTTAAAAAAGCGTTTTGGCAACACAGTTACGTACCCATGCTGGTTATTTGTGTGCATGTACGATGTTTAATACGTTGTTATTGTTGGCGATACGGCTCGTCGTACTTCAAGTGCTGTTCCCTATGTAGTATCTCCAAGTATTTTCAAACTTTCTCGCCCGCTTTGAGAATTCGGTCACAGCTTCTGCAAAACTGCCTTCTGTTTGTTTCTTTGAAACACCTAATATTACTTGGCGAATCGTCTTTGCGAAACGTCTGCCGTAACCGAGCGGATACTGTCAACAGCAACTAAACTTTGCATCAGGTCAGACTTTATTTCTGAATAACTTCCTCTTTGCTGTTTTGCTCCTTGTGGTGTTGTCTGATTGAGTTCGTTTATGCTGAAATGGTCTTGCACAAACCATTAAAGCCCCCCCAGCGCTAGAGCCGACGCAGTTCCGAAAGCAAACATTGCTGCAACGGTGACAAAACTTGCCGCGCTCAACTGAGCCAAACCTGACAATCCATGTCCGCTCGTGCAACCTCCGGCAATCCGCGACCCATACACCAGCGCGAACCCGCCGGCAAAAAGCCGTGCGATGGTGGCGTTGCCTAGCACTACTTTGAACGCTTCCGAAGACATCCCCTGACCAAATTCGAAGCCGCTCAGTTTCATTGATAAATAAGCACCCGTAACTGTCCCCAGTGCGAAATTTAGGCTGTTGACCATTCCAGTGTAAGAGGAAAAGTATGGCGCGTTCTTTTTCCAGTTCTTGTCAAAAGCTCGAGCGAGCACACTCCCTAAATAGGGGTACACGGAACTAACGCCCAGCGTACACCCTGTCAATAACATCGAGAGCACCTGTACTGCACCAATAGATAATCCACCTGCAAAGGGGGACCACGCTGGAGAGAAGGCGCTATACGTCGTGAAATCAGGCAGGTTTTCAAACGGGTTAGAGGCCGGAATTAAGTAGCTTGGAACCCAGAAGTCCGTCATAGTGTTGTTGAAAAAGTCGGCTCTCCATGGAATCACTTTGCTTTCCTGCCAAAGAAACCCGAACCCAATGGCTGAAGCAACCAAAGAAATTTTTTGAATCGAAAGTTTCGGGGAATCAAGAACTTGCACCGGCGACTTATCGCCGAAATTCGGAAGAAATCTCCTCACGAAGCTGTAAAAGTAGCCGATGGAAACTGAGCCGAACAACGACCCTGCAAAAAGGTACGGGGCCGTAGGAACACCAGTCCCAAGCTGAACCAAAACCGTACCAGGGCAAGCGCCACTGAGCGCCATTCCCTGATAAAGAAAGTTGTGCTTCAGCCAATGGATGGAGGCGTAATGTTGCTCACCAAACCGATTAATCCTCCTCCCAGAATATTTCCACCATAGGCATTTTGAAAATGGAGAGGCGGTTTAGGGCTCCTTTTAAACTGTCCTCTAAGCTCCAGAACCGAAATGGCACCCAAGCCAACAAGGGTTGGCGTCAGGAAAACAACGGCCATTTCGTACTGCGTCCAACGCAGTTGATTGATGATAACGGACGGCAGGTGCATTTTCGCCTTCTCCATGGCAAAACCGAAAGCGGCACCCAAAGAAGCGTGTGTGATTGCATCTACGACTGACATTCTTTTGATCTTGGTTCTTTACTTTTCAGGAAGCGATTTTCTGGAAGCAGTTATTTTCTAGAATGCTTACTTAGACGATGAATAAGCTTTGCAATTCGCAGAATAATCACACAGAAAAAAAAGTGGCGCAAACTCCGATTTCAAACTAACGAAGCAAATAGAAAAGCATGTATCACAAAGCAGGGGGTTACAATTTTTCTTCTTCGACTTCTGGGGTGACGTTCGTGTTGAAAATTAATTTTCGTACAATTACAAAATACCTGCTACAACGTCCATTTTTTGCTGGAACTCAAGCATCTGTTTGTATGAAATCATTTTTCGCAGCTCTGCCATTCTTTTCTCGGCAACCTGACGGAACCTTGACTCAATTATTGGAAATCTTTTCAAAACCTCCTCCAGATTTTCACCTGATGATTGGTCGGTAAGCTTTGTATACAAAACTTATTCTTACGAGTTAAAACCATGCAGTAGCAGTCGTCGGATGCACGGACAGATGCCGTTCGTGGAACATTGAACAAAACTCCGAGCTCTCCGAAAAAAGCTCCTGAATGAACCATAGAGTAAACAGTACCTCCATCAGCAGAGACAACTTCAACAGTTCCTTTCGAGAGAAAAAACATCTCATGCCCGATTTCATGCTTCCGTATGATGTACTCGCCAGTATGGTAAACCACTGGATGCATTCGGTACTTGATTTCCCGCTCAAACCGGGGTATCTCGAGCTGCAGGCGTTCAGCCTCCTCCAGCGCAAATCCACTGATTTTCGCGCTTCCTTTGCTGCTGCTGCTATTGTTGTCCAATCGAAAGGAAACTACGGATGATCTTGAAACGCGAGTAGTTCCAGGAGAATCTGTGTTGGGGCTCTCGCCATGCTTGCGAAGGAAACTTTCTAACCCGCCACTCCCTACGAATTCTCGAACGCCGCCACTCTCATCTGACGAACTGTGCGGCGTTGCAATTCCAAACGCCGTGATAATTTCGTCCATCGAATACCAATCCCTTGACGAGGCCTGACGCGCCGCCTCTGGTCCCTCGCTTGCGACGTGCCTCTCGCGTACCTGTCCGATTATGTCTTGTGCCGTGTATGATCTGCCTGCAGCGGTATCTGCTGTGCTATGCGACGCCGGCCGAACTAGAGAAGGGTGCGCCACATCCATGTGAACCCCAAAAGCCATGAGACACGTAAATTCTTCAATCGTGTTCGCGGGTGGAATTTTCGGTGCAGTCTCCGCCGCCGCAGCCACTGCTGTTGTTGGTGGTGGAGCTATCACTTGTGCCGCGGGCTTGCTCACACCAGGCGGTGCGACTGACGGCGGCAGAGCAGGCTTGGTGCCGACGTGGATTGTCTTTGCTGCAGTGTTCGATTCCGTCCTGAATCGAAGTGAGAACTCCAAACTGTCAGCACTTGAAGGACAAACACTCTATTGCTCAGCGCCTCCGTGCTCGACTTGCACTCTGCAATATCAGGCGAGCTAGTAAACTGTCTGGCCAAAAGGCCCGAGGCTGAGGTCTTCGCACTGCGTTTTGGCGTTTCTTTTGACCCTCCAAGAACAAACCCGCTGATACTACTGCGGTGTGTCTTTTGCGAGGTCGTGTATGAGACATTATTGGTGGGATGGATCGACTGAGAACGGGCTATTAATGATGTTGAATTTCCCATCTGATCGTTCCGAAAATTTTAAAACGCCATTGTAGCGTCAGAGAGCAAAGTAACAGAATCAACTGCGTCAGTAACAGACATGCAAGTTAATCACAGCCGTAATTTTTGGTCGAGAAGTGTCATAAATCTATTCAGCCTTCTTTTGATCTTTGGCATGGGCATGGGCGTGGGCATGAATTTGCGCCTTCACCTCTTGGCCTTTTGCTGAAAGAGGCCAAACTGTATCAAACACAAACTCTGTCGCGTGCTCCACGGGCTTGTCAAAGATAAGGGGGAGCAGCGGGATCGTGGACAACCCGCAGGCAGATGGCCCGAACCGTTTGAGAAGGCCTGTTTTGTTCTTGAAGAAGCCCGCGGTTTGATGAACGATCCAGTGCACCGTGAAAGCTGGAAGCACCATTGATGCTAATATGAAGGAGTCTTAACAACTGCAACAACTATCGATTTACAAACCAAGGGACTGGAATATGCCCCGTTCAACCGCGGTTCTGGCAACATCCACATCTGCGAAATATCTGGTTGGATCGAATTCCCTCAAGGACTAACGCACCTGACGCTCCATGTCTGCGCATTTTGTACGACTCGAAGCCCACATCGCCAATGACATATGCCCAAGAAACAGCGTATGCACCAGTGACAAAGATGGGGCTGGCGATCGGGCGAAAAGCTTCTCCAACTTCGGAAGTGTAGGCAAGCAATCTGCTTTGGGCGATTACCACGTTACGAAGTCTACCGACTAGCCCCTTGAGCCACAGATGAGTCAATGGTATTCCTGAAAGACGAAGGAAGGATGCACACCAAGTATCTGAATGGCGATTCGACAGTGTCAAAGTCGTCCACCTCGTCGGACGCGTCAGCGGTCGAGGACGGCGTGGGGATCATGAATGTAGCCGGAGATGGAGCCGATCCGGCAGCAATGGGCGATTGCGCCTCGAGTCGTCCATGCAGAGGGCGCGCACACGTCCAGCTCCAGGCCAAGTTGAACGGAGAGTTTGTCATATTTTCAAACCACGTAGGTAAATCGCGGAGCCCATCACAATGTACCCTCCGTCGCCACGAGCCCGCCATGCTCATCATAGTTGCGTATCAGCTCGTGAAAGAAGGTCACCGCCGCCATGTACCCGCGGACGGATGCATGCTCGTCCACCGTGTGATACCCAGCCCCTCCCGTCGCTGGCGAAAACCGCATGATATTCCGAGTCAGGTTCCAGTAGTGCCGCGTGTCCGTATTTCCTGCCATCAGCCCAGGTGCAACCACTACTTTTCTTCCAAACACGGCGTCCCTTTCGTACACATGATGGATTGTTCCTTCGACTATGTTCCAAGCCGCACTCCCTCTCGCGGTTATCGGACTTGGCTCTAAAGGATACTCCGATTCTCTGATAAATACTTCCACATTCGCTACAGCATCAGCACCGGCGTTGTGAGCGCGCAAAACCTGGCCCGTCCGCAGAAAATCGTTGAAAGTAAAATTAATATTGTACGTCTCCGCAACGCGCATCAATGTTTGTGCGGCAACTTCTTGGAACTCTGATGCCGAAGAATCGATCGAAATGCGGTTATTGATGTCGACAGTGACTTGTTCTGGAAGTGCGTTGATTTTGAGTCCTCCATGAATGATGTCGACTGCTTGCGATGAAGCCATACGATATTTGTCTTTGAGTGAACGTTTCGCTAAATAATCCGCCAATGCTTTCGACGATTTGGAATCAAAGTTTTTTAAATGGCTGCGTATCACGGGATCAGGTTTCGCAGAATGTTCTGCGGTGCATACAATTGTTCCAAGGTACGGATTCTTCGCCGTAAGTACAAGGGGATGTGGATTCGCCTCAAGTGCCGCGACAAGAAGTGACATGATTCCAATTCCTGTATGCTTTGGCGGTAGCGATGAGTGTCCTCCACCAGTTTCCACTGTTATATGATAATCCAGATAGCCCTTCTCGGCAGTAGCAATAACCGCCAAATTCACACCATCATCTGTGACCGAAAATGAGTCTAACCCTTCGTCCAGTATCAGACCAACTTTTCCACGCAGGCCCAACTCAATTTCCATGAATTCAGCAATTGGTTTTGCCCCTAAATGCCCACTAATCTCCTCATCGTATCCAAACGCGAGATAAACATCCATTGATGGCTGAAAGCCACGCTCAAGCAACACTTCAATGGATTCCAAGGCGCCCACAATGGTCGCCTTCGTGTCAACAGATCCACGTCCCCAAATCGAATCGTTTTCAATGTCTACGTACCCAGAGAATGGAGGATATGTCCACAGATGGAGTGTGTCGTTTAATACAGGCACAGTGTCTTGATGCGACATAAACACAAGTGGCGGAATGGACGACGCATTCTTGCCCTTCCAGATATATAACAGCGAGTATCGACTGATAATACGGCGTTCTAGCGACTGATGGACACGAGGAAAAGTGCTTGCCAAGTACTGATGGAGCTTCGGAAAGCCGGAATGGACGGGATCATCGCCATCCGGCGGAGGGACGCCACGCCACGCGTCGAAAGACTGAGTCTTGATGCGCACCGCTCCGGCAAGTCTCTGATCGGCTTTGGTCGTCAAACAAAATCCTTAACAACATCGGAAGCAACGGCTTACCTCGGCTGCAGCGGCTATGTATTCTTTGTCTTCGGAAAAGCGGACGGACCAGTTGGAATGGCCGGTGGGCACCAAAGGCGCGGTCTGAATGCATGGCTGCAGTGAATGCCTCGGCGACGAGACGCTCAGGCCAGCTAGCAGAAGCAGGAGCCCTGCAGCAGCCAGGACAAACAGAGCCATCGCAGCCATGCGCGGACGGCGGCGAATGCGCGCGGCAGCAGCCGTCACACGCGCACGAGCGGCGGAGAGCAGCGGCGCAGACTCCATCGGCAAATCCAACAAACGAATCAACACTCGCTGCGACTGCGACACGCTTTGTCAACTAACTTACTTTATTCAGCGCGGCACTTTCCCTGAAGTCTGTTGCGCAGCCCATCCGCCGGATCTGTTCTTTGCAGCGTAGCACCCCGCCAAATTCGATGCATGCCATGATCAGATTGTGCGGCTCGCGGAGTATCCGGCCTAACACCTCTATTCACGCACCGATCACTATGACTGATTCGCTAGTTCATTAATTGCGCGAATGTTGGCAAGAAAATCGGACAAAATCCTTGTTTATCTGTTTTTGGTGTTACGAGTTTGATATGGTAGTTGTGACTCCAACTGGCACAAAGGATCGCATCACGTTCGAAGAAAGAATTACTGGGTCATCCCATTTTAATTTTCTTGCTGATGGCAATAATTTGCTTGTCGTTTCGAGTAAATCTTGCAATTCCAGTCAAGGAAAGTCTGCTCTCAGACTCGCCAGACTGGTGTGGTGTCTTCGCCCAATTTTCCGTCAACATAAAAAGATCGCAAGCGGAAAACAAGACGAGGACAAAACCCAGAAAAAGAGAAGAAAAAAATCACCGAAAAACCAAAGAAACACCCACCAACACCAGTTGCTGGCTACGTTCTCACGCTTTTATCGGCATATCCGCTCCCCGCCTTGCGCCCTTTTCTTTCACTTCTGCCGTTCCGTTGAACCACGACATTTACCATCCAACGTCCTTGTGCTTCTGTGGGACAAGTTTGGCAATGGCGTTGTGGAAAAATCTATTCGCTGCGAAAAAGCAGGGAGTGTACAATTCACAAAGTTTCCTTGCAGTTCGATGCCAACCGGCTGCAGGGGAAAATGGATTGTTAAATGTATTATGGTTATTGTTTTTGGATCGGCTGTTCGCATAGCTGTAAGTCGTAAAATGTCCGTCCCCGGAATGCCGGTAGGCTTTCGACCACATTTCGCATCTGTTCAGCCTCGTGTGCGGGCATACCGATGCCGCTAGCCCACAGGGTGAGACAACGTGATTCGCGCGCTGCGACAAGCCTTGTCAGAGAGTTAGTCGACGCGACAAACCCCTGTGCGCGCACGGGGAACGTGAGCGGCCCCTTGTGCGCTTCCACCAGTGCGGCCATTGTGTCGACCATCGCTTCGGTGTAAGGCGAACGCGCGTCATCCGCGGTTGCCGCCGTTGTCGTCCATCCAGCAGACAGTACGACACTGTGCCCCATCAGGCCCACCTGACGCACGAATCGCGGTGCGTCGAACGGCGCCTGTGCGCCCATGGGGCCCTGCAGCAAATCTGCGTTCACCCACAGTTCGCAGCCTGCTGCACCATCCGCGGCGTATGCTCGCACCGATAATTCTGACGCATCAAAAGCCGCGTGCGTCTTGAAGTCCAGCTTGACGATCCGTCCATCGATGTGCCAGCCACGATCGCGGATACGGCTCAGAAACTCGTCGATTGACAACTCGCCGTCCGTTGCTGGCGGATGCCCCATCACTGCGAGCCCCCACGAGCTTAGGATGACGTCGGCTTCGATTGCGCTTATTGTCACGTCTGCCATTGCAGCTGAAAGATCTTCGACGGTGTTGGCGGCGTGTGCCCAGACATGGTCGGCAGGTTTACGTACTTTCATCAGGCGGTGATAAATACCGACATTGACAATGCCGCTCAACTCTACTGCATTTTCAGCACATTACCCAGCTGCTGTTCCTTCCCAACCTCAGTCTTCAAAGTTCCCGGGACTGCTGGCGATTTGAACAGGAAAATAGAAAGTGACGAACGAGTCACTGGTGCGAAATCGCGTCTGCACGCTTCATTCCGGCGAACACGGCATATTGAAAACATCCGGATAAGAGCCAGATGCTCCATGGAATGCGATGGCCGCCTCGCGCACCTGAAGGCGTACCCGCATCACAAAAGCTGATTTATCGTGGGTTCGATCAAATCAATGGCACGCACGCACGCGCGGAGGCTCGCGGGGATGGGCGGGGCCGGCCTGGTCGCCATTGCTCTCGCCATGCTGGCACTGTCGTGGTGGCCACTCGGCGTGCCGCCGGAGGCATCCGACTTGCCGCCGCACCGTCTCATCGCAGCTTCTGTCAACTCATCCGCATCAGTCCATAGGCCTCCTTCACCGCACTGCCCTGCCTGGACTGCTGAAGATGCTGATAGCAGCGTCCGCAGCTACAGCGACCCGCTCGCTGACTTCGTTTGCCCGTCCGTCGCCGACGAAGACCTCGCTCCCCAGTCTTCGCCCTTTCATGCTTCCCTCTGTCGCCATATCACCGACTGTTGGCGCGGCGCTGTTGTCGTTGCGCGCAAGAACGCGTCTGCTTGCGAAGAAATGGTGATGCTCGCAAGCCAAATCATTGTTGACGATTCCGACTTGAACTCACGCATAATCCGCGACTGGGGCCCCGTAAGTCGTCCGTCTGCGTTACATTGATCCTGTCGCTGTCCCAAATTCACCTTAACTCACAAAAAACTGCTCTTTTCGTTTCAGGACTTCTTTTACCTTGTCTTTGACGGCCCAGCGCGGGTCGTTCCACCTTCGTGGCAGCATGTCGGAAACTGCAAAACCATCCATCCGTTTAGCTTACTCCAACGCGGGAACTACTCTCTGTCATTGGAGTGGACTCATACAAACTACTCCGCAGTCGCCGAATTCGGGACACGCGGAATTCATCCGACACCAGTATCGGAACCAGAAGGCCGTCATATTTTGATCGAAACTAGTTTGCAAGTGTGCTCACACTGCCCCAGATTTGTTCCGGCGCAATTAAGGCAGCAGATGACGAAAGCTCCCCAATGTAGTCGAACCAAGCCAGTGCCAGGAGTGTATCTAAACTCCAACGATTTCGAAACTCCGGATCCTTTCGATATGCGGCGATACCAGATCCACGGGCTTCCTTATACATGGATTCCTGTCGGATGCCGATTCGACCAATTTTTCGACGGTCATTCCGACGACGCGTGCTTCGGCTTTGGTCCTTCCAGCCGCTCGTTCATGCTTTTGGGCGATTCTCATTCTCATCGGTTTTGGGATGCCGTTGACCGTCGCCTTGTGGGCACAATGGAGCCTTACATCTTTGGGGATAAAACTATTTGGTATCAACACTATAGCGGTAGATTGGAAAATACGCACCAAGCCTCTGCATCTTCTCAGCTGTTTCTGGAAAGAATAAGAAACGACACAGGGTTTCCTACAGACCAATTGCACCCTGATCCGCGCGTCCCAGTCTCACCGAATGTTACAGTCACTTACTACTGGAGCGTGTTTTTGGACGAATTCACCGACCAGGCACCATTGAGCGAGAATGATCTGAAAGAATTCTGGCACCACCTTTCGAATCAAAAAGTGATTGTCTTTCAAACAGGCGCATGGCCCGCGAGTACTGTGAACCGTGGTGGCCATTGGACGATTGCGAGTTACAGCGCGCAAATGCGAAAAATTGCTCGAGCAATTCAAAATTTCAAGGCAACAATTCCGACCGACCGGGTCGCGCCGACGTTCGTCTGGGCGGGCCCAACATCTATGAAGATCCAAGACAAGGACCCCGAACCGACGTACGAAGAGACTGGTGACTGGCGCAACCCACATCGTCTCCGCCTCTACCGGGACGCCGCCGCACAGGTTTTTGACGCTGCTGGCATCGCGCGCACGGACTGGTTTGCGCTCACCCACCCTTTCATCCGCGAGTCTCCAGATGGTGCGCATTTCCCCAACTTGCCCGCTTCCGATGCTGTCGTTGACGACATTTTGCATCGGTTCGACATCTGCAAGCGCCACGGCTCTGATGTAGTCTAATTGACCTTCTTCTCTTTCGCTCACCTCTAATTGTTGCACTAATTGCGAGGATTTACCTCGAAACTTCATATGTTACTATTTTCAGTTTGTTTTTTTTTTTGTTTTCCCCCCTTTTAATAAAGCTTCGAGGGCACAAACCCTCAGCTCTACTCACGCATTTGAGTGGCGACTGTTGCTTTTGCTCCTTCAGCACTGATGAAGCTTCAGTTTTCGATTCCGAAACGCCGCCGTATTCCACACATGAGGTGAGCTTCAGGACAGATGTACGCACCATCTTAGTGATCGGTGTTCAACGGTTATTCTCAGCCAGTATGCGACATACTGGTAACGTGGCAGTGCAGTGCCAAGCGCGGCAACCACAATAGTGATTTGTTGTACCAAAAAATTCTTGGTAATTGGATCGAATGGAACAACTTCATAGTTCTGAGCTGGGATCACGCCGCTGCACACAACATATTTGGCCCCAACCCTTACTTTTGTTCAACTCTTCGACAAGGTGAGGCACAGGAGTTATGTAGCCAGCTGCCTGTGACGAAATCCCAACCATATCGAGGGATGCATCGGGCTGTCGCGGAATCTGGGCAGGCGTCTGAAGCAACGCGCGAATATCCACAGCAAAGTCAAGATCGGCAGTGTTTTCGATTCCATGAACTTCCGGACCTTTGCCAGAGTCGATACCTAATTTTGCTTTCGCTGCAACTTCAATGCGTAACTTCGGCATTTAACTTTCGCTATTTTTGACTTTTTTTGTTTACTTCTTTTGTAATTCACATTTTCCTCAGCGACGGGCAAAAAGCTCATTGTGCGCAATTCCGGCACCTGCCGACGGAGCTCAAAAAAAATCAAAGATCAAACAACAATTCTCACTTTCGCACACGCGCTTCGCAAGCTTCGGCGACAAGGTCTGCTCCGTCAGCTCAATATTGATCCACCGCTTGGAAACGTAATCCACGCATCGCGTCAATGCTCCACCGATGATTGCGTGCACGTATTCACCGTCATCCCTCCCCTGACCATTCCTGTTTGCAACCGCCCATTTTTCAGCTTCACACAGTATTCGTTCGAGAACTCCCATGATAGGAACAACGTTTTCGGTGGAAAGGTTTACTGTTACCAGCCTGAATATTTCTTCTACAGCAGGTGTCAATCCATCGATTTCGGAGGCAAAATCATTCTGTTGACCAACGTGCGCACTCTTCAGTCCGTTAGCATCGGCCATTCCGACGACTTCGCGAATGGCCCAATCACGAAGAATATTGTCTTCTTCCCAGCATTTGCTTAGAGCTTGAGAAACTCCAACGTGGCTTGCTTTCCTTCTGACATTCCCGGTTTTGGCTGGTCTATCCTGTGGGTCTGACGAAGCCAAATGTAAAAGTTCCATTATTCGCTTTTCAACAGCTTGTAGAAATGTTGAATCATTCCTGTCATAAAATACTCGTGATTTCAGTGACAGCAGACGCGACATTGACACGAATGCATTGTTAGTGTTGATCATTTCTACGACTCTAATTGTCATTGCCTTGCGCATTTTCATATTTATTTTCGGGTATAATGCGTGCGCGTACGTTTTGTGCCACGACAGACACTAAAGTTCGGATCGAGCGTTAGAACTTGAACAAGCTGTTTCGGAAAGTTGAAATACCAGTGTATGTACGCAATCATCAACCAAATAATCGATTCCAGAAGAATCTACCATGTTCGCAAATCTCAGAATTAATCCTGTCGGACCAATACATCTTCCGCATGAGCACTTAAAATTGTGCCCAAGTGAATAAAGTCCCTTTAAGAGTGACTCCTTCATTGTATCGAACATCAAAAAATCCGCAATTGACAAAGCCAGCAGCCAAAAGTCACGAAAATCAAACGCCACAGTATCGTCCCCTTCGGCTTGTTTAGATTGATTCAAATCAGCTGAGCGAATTTCGTGATGTGTCTGAATGCGTTGTTCTGTTTTGGGTGAACCGCGCATGTTGTTCGGGATTTGTTTTTTCACAACCGTGGGTATCGCTGAAGGAACGGACGATTCGGCTCTTCCGGAAACAGTCTTTCGACTTTTGGGTTTGGTTCGCGAAATCCATTCAGATCCCAATCGCACCACTTGGTCCTTAGGCGAGGTTTTGCTGGAGACACACTCTGCGAACAATGAACCAATCTCCGCCCATACTTTCTCTGCATCATCCGCCTGAAGACTTTCCGCTAACGACGGATCGCAATGCTCCAGAAGATTGACTTCCTGCCGGGTGCCGGCACCAGCAGAACTTGTCATTCCATGGAAACGAGAGTGAGCTTCGAAGTACGGCACGCGAGATCTGAGCAATTTAAGCTCGACGGTAGCAACTTGAGTGGAAGCTCCCCGCACAGATGCCATCACTGGCACCTGTTCTGAATCCGCTAACATCATCTTTGGTGAATCAACTTTATTTTGAAAAAAGAATGAATGCAAGGGCGCAGAAATGACAGAGTTGATTTATGTTCTCCCTGCACCAGCTTTGGTTCCGATTGAGTGGCTGTTTTGAACTGCCTGTTGCGATGATCCGTTCGTTACAACTAATAAGAGAAATCAGTAACATACCTCGTGAGAGAACAAGTGCTGAGTCCATCCTGCCAAAGCTGCACCTAAAAAGTCCCCAACCCAGTATATCCAGTTGTTATGAAAGTTGCCAGTCAACACCGCTGGTCCAAAAACTCTGGCAGGATTGAATGCACCGCCGGATACAGAGCCGCCAATGAGTCCCAAAAAGCCGAGTGTAAATCCGATTGATAAAGGAGCAAATCCTGCTTTCGTATTACCCGACGTGGTCTGATAAAAAGTTCTGAGAGCGTACACGAAAACGCATATTCTTTACGTAGATTGTCAATTTCTTTCCCGCCTCATTGTCCTTGGTTTTCCCCAAAACTGCTCCTGCTTCTTTCACATTGTTTGAAGTGTCGACTGCAGAAATAATATTAGTTACAATTTTTAGTATCTTAATCGCATACCAGTGTCGAACGCAACAGCAAATATTACATAAACAAGCACAAATGTCAAAATAAACTCCATAAAAAACGCATTTGCCACTGATGCTGTCGGATCAATATCCAAAACAACGGACGACGGAATTGAGCTGAACGTGCCGTCATGCGGACGAGGAAACACAGCCATTAGAAAGGAGGTTGCCAGAATGGATGCCAGCAGCTGAATACCAATGTACATCAGACCTGTAAACTGCGTTAGTACCCAGATTTTTAGCATTGCGTTCACAACCTTTCTTCAAACTTGTTTTTCCAGTAACTATCACGGCAAAAGTTACTGCCGGATTGAAATGAGCACCCGACACGTCGGCAAATGAATAAATAAGTGCGACTGCACATAGCGCTGTGGACAATGCACCCAGCACTAAGTTTTCCGGACTCTCTTGACGGCCGTTGTTCACCGCTGTCGCCTCAACAGTGAACAAAAACAGAAAAGTTACAAGTCCCTCGCCGAAAACAGCTCTGAGGAGCTTATTTTCTGTCAGAAAGTTGACTGTGAAGAAGAACATACTCACCACCCGTTTTTTTTCGTCCAACACCCAAGTGAACTCGTCAAACTCTTTCTTAAGATCTTTGTACCAGTCGATCGGATTCCAGCTAAAATATCCGGGGGCGTCATCATCTGCCGGAGAATCCCCAGCAATAACGACAATTTCGCTTTCTTTTCTTGTCAGCTGCTTGTTCGACAGTGGTTGCTCGGACTGAGAGGACGTTTGCATGATCGGAATATCGTCATCCTGAATCTGCTGAAACTCGGTCTGCTGATTGAAGCGCGACGACATTCTTGAAAGTCGACAACCGTGTTTTTGAACAAATTGTCGCGTTTAGTTAAATTTTTTCTCGTTGAAAATTGAAAATGGGCCTTGTGCAAGAGGGCGAACTTGCGCGTCTAGTGTTCCCATCAGACTTGAGTCACACAAATTCAAGCTGCATTGCAATCGAATTAAATTCTGAACCCGTAGATCAACAAACTATATTGGATTGGATTGGGTCAGAAATCTTGGGAACGGCTTGCAAACTATCTCTATCTGACCTCAACGATCCATTCATTCTAATACAAACTCTGGCCATAGTATCTCCAGAATCTGTTAATCTTAGCTTTTTCTCTTCAGATCATGCCTTCAGTTGCGAAGATTTGAACGCAGTAACTGTCGAAATGTTATTCAACAGCTTGTCGTCCATGAACCTTTCCGATGATCGAATAAGCAAAGAAGACCTGCTGCAAGGAAACAGCCAGGCCATGTTCAAAATTGCAAGTCGCTTGTACAGCTTTGTCAAACAATCCCCGAAATTATCATTGAAGGCTTTGGAAATCTATGAGCCGGAAGTAAAAATACCAAGCCAAAGAAAAGCTCGTTCGCAAATTGAGGCGGAAACCGGGCTATACGAGCCATCGGAAGCCAGTTTTCTTCCAATAGTCAGATGGCTCTTTCGTCTGATTGTCGACGAATCAGATACTGGATTGTCTTATAGCTGCATGGAGGAAATCATTAGATTGGGCCAAGTTTTGGAATCTGCGGTCAGTAGGAAGACGTTGTTGAAGATTTTAATGTATCCATCCTTCGTCAGACAAAAAGTTTTCCTGAACGGGATATTATTCCAGTCCTGACGCATGGAGCACTTTACACGGCAGTATCGAGATTTTTGTTTGAAGACTGTGATACAAACGGGTGGATTGACAGCCTTATAGCTCCGAATCAAAGATTGGCAGAGCAGACAAATGACTGGATCAGTGAAAAGAACGGATTTTTGGAAATTCTCGCCAAAAACAATTTATTAAATTTTCAAAACAGTCTGAGATCATGCATCGGAGACATGCTGAAAGATGACTGCCCGTTCTATGAGGTAGGTATTTCGACAAAAAAGGAAAGGGATCTCACACAGGCCTCAGTCAATCCATTCGAGTGTCATAGAAGCTTTTATGCAGCATTCAATTCGAAACGTTCTGGTGGAAAATATTGTTGACCACATTAGGTGTTTTTTAAAGCTGGAAACAATTTGGTTTTAATGAAACCTGCAGACAGCAATTTCCAAATATGGCAATTCAAATGCAACCATACGACATTGAAGAAGCTCTAATTTTTTGGATTCGGGTTTGCGTGCAACACTGTGCTGTGATGTGGGAGGACGAAGCTATTTCCGATTGGAAACGCCGGAAGGAAATGGCTTCGGAATTGACCGACATTCTGCGAGATGGAGCGGCCGCATGCACCATCGCCTTTGTTTATATCAACTGCTTCAAGTTTTCTGAAATTTCATTTTGCGACGACGCTACTGCCAATTGGACTTTATTGGAATCAGCAGCTGAATCAGCAGGATTTCCATTCCCACACTGGAAACCGTCCGAGATTTCCGAAGGCTTTAATCGCAGTGCTTTCGAAGTTTCATTTCTTGTATATGCTTGTGAAATGTTTCAATGGATTGACTTGTAAGTGTTCCGGCGCTGCGACCACTGCCTGTAACTGGCAACCTAGGACCAGCAAAGTTCCTGTGGACGAAATCACGGTTACGACTGCATCACCTGAAGAGAAAACATATGACCCCGATATAAGTCAACCGCCTGCAGATGCCATGACAACTTTTGTTTCCAGTTCGAAACCCGAAAATCCCACTATTTTTGAGGAGCCGTCTACAAAATGGTTGCCGATTGATGATGAAATTTTCAAAATATCCCGTCCTGAATCCAACAATTGCGATGGACCGAACTTAACGGTGTCCATTGAGCAAGAAAAGTTTTGTTCGGTGACAGTTTCCATCAAGTCGCGTCCGATAACACCTGTTCCGCTTTCGTCGGAAATTCTCGAATGTAGAGCACCGCAATTACACGATCAGCTAGAAATTGTTCCTCAGGAACTTGGAAATGAGCTTACAGTGAAATCAAAGATCTTTCCACCTGAATCGCAAAGTGACATACTTTCACTGGATAAACAAAATGCAGATGAATCTGATGAAATATCTCAAATTATTGACGCTTCTACCCGAGTAATTATTGATTCTTCTATCCGAGAAGCACACGGTAACACCAACCTGAGAATCTCTGCGGACATTAAATTTCAGAAATCGGAAGTTGAAAATTATTGCGCAAAGTCAGAAGTCTGCAAAACAAATGCTGATTTGCCGAAGAAAGAAATTATCAAGCCAAAAAACATCAAGAAACTGTCACCTGATCGACCGAGGGGCGTAAAAAATTCAGCGCCCGAATCATTAATCCCACATGACGCTCACGCAATTATTTCTACGAGCACGGCAAAAGATAGGAAGATAAAGCTTCGCAACCTGCTTGCCACGACACCTGTGGTGGAAAACGAGCTTTCGATCACAATACCATGCAAAAATAGTGCTCAAGCTGTGGAAACGGCCTCCTTCTTCCCAAATCTGGCTTGCAATACATTATCCGTCCAAGTACGATCATCTTCCCCATCAGCTGTGCCGAAATTGCCACCAATTCAACAGCAAATCCAAATTTTTGTGCAAGAGGGCCCTGAGCTTCATAACGCTTCGGAATTTCGCGAAAATTCTTCTCACATTGTCTCCGAAGATCATGACAGTAGCGATGAAGAGCTCCCCAGCTTCAACGTGTCGGACATAGTCATGAGTGACTTGGAAGAGAATTCAGACTCCGACATTCTTCAATTAGATGCTGCAACTGAAACAATGAAGCTTCGATTGACCACAAAACGGAGGCATCTGCAAAAACAAAAGCAACTGCATTGTCGTAGTGACGACGAATGGACAGAAATCTCAACTGGGCGTTCTTCGTTTCAGTTGACTCCATCTTGCACAAAGAATCGCCGGCTTAGGTCCTCGAAACGATTAATTCGGGTTCCAATACGGGATATTCAGAAAAAAATTGACAAGCAACACCGAATTGCAGAAGAAAGCCAAGGGTCTCGTTCTCGAGAAGCGACCTCTTCACCTCACTTAGCTAGCTTACCAAAGTTCAAAGGTCTGGTTTTCGTTCCATTACAAGATAGAAATGGGAATGGAACTGTTTGTGACTTGGACGACAGTGATGACAGCAACTGCAGCGATAAATGTACAAATGGTTTTGTAGGAAAAGATTAATGAACGAAATTAGGGTGGACAAATTTCGAAAAAGCTCCAAAAGCAAAAATGCCCCGGAAGCTTTCCTGTCGATTATCGCCAAAATCCAGGTAGGTTCACAACTGCCACAACGGAAAGGTAACTTTTGTCAAAGACAAGATACCAACCTGAAGACGCAACAAGCTGCGGGTCAGTTTGGGTATCCAACATCGCAGGAACCTTCTAGTGAAGATTATCGTGAACCTTCACAAAAAATTTTGAAGATTTCTCCTTACAAGCGCCAAACAGCTACGAACCGGCAAATCATTCAAAACGCCATAAATCATGTTTGCTTAGCTGGAGGTGTCAATGCGGTTGCAAAAAAGGATGCTTTTGAGGTTGGTGTACTTCTTTTAACGGATATTTGAATTGGTTCTTCAGCGACTGTCAAACTCCACTTGGAAGCATCATGTAATCATACTTAAAACATCATCGAACCACATGTATGCCGGTCTATGCTCTTATAATCCACAATTCCAAGTCCTTGAAATGATCCATGGAGTCAGCACTGCTGGATACAGGTGCAGCACGATTGTTGCTTCAAGTAAACAAATTCAGGCTGGTGACGTGGAGTGTTATTTCAAATACGACTCCGGCGGACGAAAGTTTAGGGAGGTGCAGACGGGCGGATTTGGTCTTTGCGTTGACGCAGTGTCGCTGAAGCAAAGCTTTGGGCGATGAATGCCGAGACTAAAATTTGGTTTGTGAAATAGACCAAGAATTCCCTCGTTTATATAGCGAGTACGCCCCGAAGGCTTTGAAGTCGCCTCAGATTACGCACGCTCTGCCCATATTTGCCTTTTTCTTCGCAGTCAGGGTGTTTCTGCATCTCCAATGGAAAGCACCTTAGTTTTAACTGAAACGTACAGGCATCGAGCAATCCGAGATAATTTAATGAAGTTCCAATGAAATCTTCTGCTTGGAACGATAGGGCTGGGAGTGTCGAGACAGGTGGCCGCTTTGAATACGTTTGGAATGCTCTAGCCGACAAGCAAAGTATCCCGAGGGAAGATCCTGCAGTGGAACAAATCATTTTAGCACGTTACAAATAAGCGATTTGCAGCTCCATGTTACGTGCAGATTCGTGGAATGAGCATAATCCAAGCGATAGTTATATCGATGAAAACTAAAATTGCGTCGACAATTTTCAGTCTGCACGACTTACTATAACCTTCTTAAATAATTCTCCAATGCAGCGAACCAAACCAAATCGTTTTATTGATAGCGTCAGTGGAGGAATGCAAAGACCGACAACGAACAATCAAATGCCTCTCTCTGCGAGATAATCCAGAATTTTAGATGTTACCGAGTCACTTGTTTCTTGCTTTCCGAAGTGGGCGATATACTTTCCTGCAGGGTCCACCAGATAGAAGAATATAGAATGGTCAACCAAGTAATCACTGTCGTCATCATCAAGAGCCAACGGTGGTGCACTGTAATACAATCGATAGGCCTTTGCTGCGCGCTTGATTTGCGAATGCGTTCCAGTCAAGCCAATAAAGTCAGGATGGAAATCTGCAATGCGGCTGTTAATTTCCGAAACGGCCCGTCATTGGGATCAACCTTTCAAGTATTCTTTAATACTTTCGATTGAGTCGCGCTTGGGATCACAAGAGATGAAAATTGGAACAATTGTCTGATCTTTCCGTAACCTCTCTTAAGAAAAAGATGAGTAATTCTTCGGGAGGTTATAACTCAACTCAAATTATCAACGACTTTCGCCATTTTATCCAGCTCTTCGGGACAAACATCTGGACAAAACGTATACCTGAATGTAGGAACTGTTTCAGAAAAGGAGAGCAATAAAGAATGCAAACCCGAAATACAAAAGCATAAACTTTCCTCGGAAATCCATGTCGGTCACTGCATTTCCTTCGGTATCCACAAGTGAAAAAGGTCCACCTATTTTGGGCTTTCCGGCACCTTGATCCTTCTGCGCAGCAACAGCTTTTTCTTCGGCGAGTTTCTGTTTCTCGTATTGAAAGAATCCGTACAACAGAGCGCTACTCGCGACAAATGCCGAGGCACTTTTCCACCCAAAGCGCTGAAATGCCAGAGCTATGAGGAAAGAATCGGGAAATTGAGCTCACTGACAGAGAAATCTTCTTTTTCTCGTTTTCCGGATGAACCTTCGGGTGAGTTTTTCGACGGTGGAAGAATCGAGGATGCCGCATGTCGTGCAGAAAAGTACACGAGCGCACTCCTTGCAGAGTGCAACGTCGGACTCCGACATGCTCTGACTGCCTGTGTCAAACGCCGAGCCGACATTTTTATATAATTTGCAGTTTATTCGTTTTGGCGGGGAAGCCGTCACTTTCTCACAGATCCCGGAACGCGACAACTGGCGGCCCTAGTCAGTCTGTCTCTGTTAGCAATCTTCGATGTGGCGCTCTTTCTCTCCTTTGATTTTAAGTCCTCGTTGGAACTTTGCAGCTTCAGTTTGGATGCCGACCGCTCAATCAGCTTTTTCATTTCTTCCTCCTCCTCCTTGTCGCGATCCTCCATGTGCGATACCGATCGACATTTAGAGGCAAATATCTCGGGTGGCGTTGTTGCTCTGTCTCGGGACGACATTTTCTGTGAGTTCCAGAAACATAGCAGTCCTATTTATGGAATATGTCCCGTCCCACTCACGTTCAAAGAACGCCTCGTCATCAATTTTCAGGCATTTGCCTCCCCAACAGCACAATCTCCATGGCCTAAGACACATCCTCTCGAGCTACCGTATGTCAATTGGATAATACTTCAGCGATATCAGGTTAACGGAATTTTCGATTTGCTGAAATTTTGCTCGGCTTTTTCAAACAGCAGATTCTTTTCTGTCGTCAGAGGACTAGGTTATCAACGAAGATTCTTTCGGACATGAACTGCTATTCATTGCTTGCGTCGGTGTCGAAGGAATTGGAACCAAGGATTGTTCAGTAAATTTCGTGGAAGTAGTATAATATTATTCCTTTTGGTTTGCTTAGGAAAAAAAGACTGTGATCGTTCACCAAATAGTCTCGACGAACGAAAATAGAACTTGCAGATTTAAGACCAAAACAAGGGAAAAATCCTCAAAAATCCCAATCCTTTGGGGTTGTCTTAAATACTCGTCATAGCCTCACCCATTGATTCATCCTTTTCGCGGGCGAGTCAGAAAACCATGTAGCAACAGTTGGCCTAATCTGCATATACTTTGCCATTTCCGCGTCAAGCTGAACAGCAATTTCCTCCGGGGGTTTCCCTGCATCTTTTCTGCCACCACGACTGATGATCTTCGTCACAATCATTTTTACATATCTGGCGCTAAAAAAAAGGAAGCTGCCGAATCAGCATTCCTGTTTGCACTATCCTCCCACCATAAACTGAATCATTCGAACCTTGAACAAATCTTATGTTTTGTCCGACGCGCCGAAGAAGTTCAATTTTAAACAGCAACAAAAAGCCTGTCAGTTCAAGAAAAGTTTTGCCAGTGTTTGATGTGCGAAGATGCGATAGAATTGTTTCAAAACAAAGTCTGCGTCTCTGGTTTACCCTTTTGCGTTGGGTTTTTAAGTGTTTCTTTAAGTATCACTTTTCTTTTTTCACTATTTACAAATAAGTCGTGATGCGAAGCCACTTGGAAGTGATTGCAATGGATGTTCGACAAGCAGGGATGCCTGACTGCCGACCTTGAAGAAATCGGATAAGAATAAAGGATGAAAATTTTTGATTAGCAAAAGCCAATCTGGCCTCCATAGAAAAGAATGATGCATACACTTACAATCAACCGCCTTGACATTCACCTTGACATCCATGAGTGTGGCTCATGCCATCGGAGCCAATTAGACTGTATCGGGCCAGTCTTGTTCTGGAGCGGCAGGGTACAAAAACACGTCCACTTTCGCCAATTTGTGGATAAATCAAATCTCCTTCTCTGAGGATGGGCAAGCCTCTGTTTGCATCGGATCCTCCGCGTCAGATGCAGGTGCTGTGCCTGGGCCTCCTGCGGACTGGCACGGCCTCAATAGCGCAGGCACTTACCATTCTGGGCTACGAGAATGTTTACCACGGCCTCAAGGCAATCGATTCTCCCGAAGACTGGTTCGTCTTTGATCGAGCCGCTGACGCCAGCTTCCCAACCTTGCCCACATACACTGGTCAGCCCTTCACACGCGTCGAGTGGGACAAGGTGTTTGGATCGTGCGAAGCCGCCACTGATCTCGCGAGCCTGTTCCCACGCCAGCTGATAGCCGCTTATCCGGATGCCAAGATCGTGCTAGTCGAACGCGATTTTGACAAGTGGTTCCGCAGCTTCGAGGAGGGTGTCCTGGCCAGTACATTTGGTGTCATTCCGACTGTGGTCATGTTCACTATTGAGCCTATCTTGGGCTCACGGACCGGCAAGATCTTCCGAAAGATGATGCTCGGTTTTTTCCAATCTAAAGACTATGCCGGATGCAAGGCCCGCGCTCGCGAGGTCTATGACCGCCACTACGCGACTGTCCGCGAACTGGTGCCAGACCCGAGCAGGCGCCTCGACTTCCGCCTTGGTGACGGGTGGGG
>JADHYT010000048.1:0-112092 GCA_027604725.1 Entophlyctis luteolus | reverse complement strand
TCGAACGAAACCGGTTTCAGCCAATCTTCAAGTTCACGCTTCGAATAATAGTCTGCAGATGAGTCTGATACAATTGGTGTCGAAGCTGCTACAGTGGGGCCTGCAACAGAGGTGGCATTTGCGTTGACAATTGCAAAGATTTCCTCTTTCAGGACACTAATTTGGTTGTTCCATTCCGAGTGACACGTGAAGTCAAGGGATGCCCGGCTCTTCGCAAAAATATCTCCAAATCGCGCCTGGATCAGAGGAGAGGTGACCATGTGAATGGCGTCTGCATACAGCTGCGTGCTCTCAACTGCATACACCGGAACTATTCTTTTCTTAAGCGTGACTGCATACTTAAACTCATGATTGCAGTTGGGAGAATCCTGCCAAGATTCGAGTCAGCCGTCAAATGACCCCAAACGCAAAGCACAAACTTGGTACTGAGGTGTTACAACGGCCACAAACACCTGGCATCGATTCACAGCATCCGCCATTCTTGACGGGGGAAGAGTTTCAGGAGAATAGACCCTTGGAGAAACACTCACTTGTCAAGGATGTCTCCATTCATGAGCGGGACGCTGTCAATGCCACGCTCGATATCCATCCACACAGATAGATTGACGCGTTTCAATTCAGCAGCAATGCATTTCACCAATTCCTGCATGTCATACTTTCCCACTGCCGTCTTGTCTCCCCAGCTGTACACACACGTCAAAAGAGGTCACTACAACAAAACCCACTCACTTGTAGGAGAGCATCACCTGGTGCGGTTGGACGGTTGTTTCACGTGCGGCTGAGGAAGCGCCTGCCAAGCGGGAATCCGAGGTTTTAGACTGTTCAGTTGCAAGAGGGTGATAAGACAGAGCGGTCTGAACTGGACGATGGGCAAGAGGTCCGGCAGGGACCAGTACAAGCGCCTGGTTCGCATCCATGTCCACTTTCGGAAGACAGTGCTCGAGTTGGCCGTCATCCGTCAGCGAGGCTCCGTTGAAGCGAACCACCACCGGCGGCGAGAGAGTCGGATCTTCGGTGCGGGCAGCCTTGGATCTGGTCTGTCAGAGGAGCAGTGTCGGCCAACACGGTCGACTTGCCTCGACGACAGCAGCAAGCGTTTTTGCTGTCAGCGTCAGCACCACAACGTCGACATGCTCCGAGCCAATGCGCACGCGGATGTACAGGTTGCCCTTGGTGATGCGGGACACCTGGGGAGCGGACGGATCAGTCGCATTCAATCACAGGTAAGGATGGGATACCTCAGCGAACGGCGCTGTTGGGGACGCCGGCGTGGCGTGCGCAGCCTGTTGCGGCGGTCAGCGTGTGCGCAGGCGGGACGGATGACACTCGCCTGCATAATGTCAGCCAATTTGGCAGTGTTGCAATGATGCAAGCCTTGTTTGCGACACCTGGCACTTAACTGCAACAAGGGCAAACACAAAGGTGGTTTGACCTTGCTGTGGTCGGCGCAACGTGACGGTCACAACTGCCATCACTATCATTGACATCCAAGTCTGCCACCTACCACTCAAAAATGTTCCAGCATCCTTTGGAATCAAGTCTTTTTGGATTGATTCGCTGTCCTTTCTCCACACTTCCTCCACGCTTTGCGCCAAACAGCAACGCTGGACGCATCCTTGGCAATCAAGGCTGTTTCCAGTCAACTGCGGTTGTTCTCCAACTTTTCTGTCGTTACAAACGCCGTCCGTGCGGTATCCAAGGTTCAGATTATCCCGCTCCATAGTAGTTGTTGGCAATAATGGGAACGACAAGTCGTACTTGCAGCTTATAATACTTTGTGGTGGTCACGAAGGGAAAGGAGTTGATTCGCGCGACGTACTGGACAAAATTGATGGAATCGCATGGCTGAAACCTGGAAGACAGGCAGATTTCTTCAAGGACAGTCGATGATACTCAACTGTTATGTGGCTGCAGTATCGTAATTGTCATTGTGGTACAAGAAATGAAATACAGTGCCATTAAAATACATGAAATGTCCCAGCGAAGATGAACTCCACCTTCCCTTGACATAAATAGTATTGATTGATTGTTGATTGAAATGAGGTCTGTGCTAAATTTTTCACCCAAGAAACTTGTTTTGCAATGTCTTTTGCACTTCACATGTTGGGAACATTTCACTGTTGACAGGTTTTGCAATCCAGCATCATCCTGCTGGTAACTTCTCATTGATCATTTCAATGATTTCTTCCATCCTGTTTCGCTTAAAGTTCTGTTTCTCTTCCAGCAATCTTGAGTATTCTTCCATTGGTACAGTATGTTTGCTGGATACGTATCCGGCGGATATCCGGGATCCTATCCAGCAAATTTTTTTTTGTATCCTGATCCAATCCGGGATCGAGCAAATCTGGCAAAATATCCGGCAATGCATCCGCCAGGTAAAAAAAATTGCCAGGTAGATCCGTATCCTATCCGGCACAGCCAGATTCAGCCGGATTTTGCCAGATTAACTATAATAGAATCTTGCCTCTTGTCCTTGCTCTAGTGTAGTTTTATGTTTGGTTCTAGTTTGTGTCCACTTTCTCCTAACCCAAATGCTTGTGTATGGTGCTGTATCCTGCTCTCTCAGAAGTGACTGAAATTTTGTCTGCAAAGCCATTGGCATTATTAGCAATTATTTCATGACAATAAGCAGGATGTTCAATGATTTCGCCTTTATTATCAAATTCTTGAATAGAACAAGGAAGAACATTTGATCTGCAAATTTATCTGTCTATTAACCTCGATGGTCGTGACATTCCGTGTGACTTTTCCAGGTGCCGGGCAAGTGTTGAAGTTGACGTTGTTGTCTTGAACTGACAATAACAGTATATGCATTTGTTGCTCAACTCGAGACTCACGAAATGTAAGTGAACCCATGACCTGCGAAACCGCTTCTTTTTACTGTATACTTTGGTTTTATCAGCCGCACAGAGCTGGAAGGCGCTGCACTTACCAAGACCAGAGAACTCAGGAGACAAGTAATGATCAAAGCAAAGCAATTTTTGATGGTCAACTAGATTGAGACCGTTTCGATCTGCGTGAGCGCTTCCAGAGTTTGAAGTTGTGAACGGAGGTTGTCGTGACAGCAGCGAGCCGAAGACAGCATTCATTTCCGTGCGGATAGACTCATGTGGCAAGTCAGACCTTGGTGCCACGCAAGTATCTCGCTGATCGCCTAGGATATCCATTAAATTGATGATAAAATATCAAAACATCCATTTTTTAATTTATTCGTTTTGAAAATTAATTTAGAATATCATTTTGGCGGTCAGCTCCTGCTGTTTTTAAACTGAGAAGAATTAGCTTTTGATATTCATGTATGCTACAGAAGGTCGTGTAGCTCTAATGGCGTGTGAGTCGATTCTTTACAACACAAAACAGCCCCACACCCCTACAGGATTTAATCACGTCCACAATATGTAATACAGGGGCCACTTCTAATATCACATCCACCGCCGGTGGCATATATCTCTGTCGACTGCGGGACCAGGGTGTAAAGGAGGGAGTATAAGCTGTCTTATAGGCCGGGAGACGTCCGACACTAACCTTATTACATGTGGATACATATTTTATAAACAGTAGAATTTGTCCTCGGTCTTGCGCTGAAATGGTTCATATCCTTTTCAAGATTATTCCACAGGGGAAAACAGCCTTCATCATCTAAAATGACGAGACAAAAAAATAACGAAGGACTCTCGATAAAGATTGACATCGCAATTAGCCGAAGGTCGCGTTAGTTTGACTTTGGCTCTCCGGCCAAAGCAACCTATCTTACAAAAAGCAGCACAATCATTTGAAAAGAATTAATAAAATGAAGGCCTTCCCATTTCAATCTTGCTCTTTTCGTAATTCAATCATCAGTTTTATTTGCGCGAACTGCGTACCTGATTAACTTTGCAGCTCAAGTCATGAGCACAGAACACGAAGACGGCGATATAAAACCTTAATTGTCTGGAAACAAGTTAATTTGTAGAATAATTTTTTTTTGTTTACTAAAACATCTAGTTTGAGAGCAGTTGAATTGAGCGTAAAGAGGTCAGCACCAAAAAGACGACCGAAACGAGGGACGGAATAGCTCGTGGGGCTGCGCTGCTGTGCGACGGTGCGACAGTAGTAGAGTTTGTCACTGCTGGAGTTGCAGCACAAGTTGCAGAAACAACCGAAGACGCAGTATCCCCCGCAAAAGACGAGATAGAGCTTGAGTTGAATCCGTCTTTGCTGGACGTTGCAATCACAGTTTCAGAAGCTGAAAATGCGTATGGGAATGGAATCGGTGTCCATGCCCCACCAAAGCTGTAGCCACCGTAAAGCTGCGTGACAAACGACCCGTTGCCGCTGGTGAAGGGGATGCCGTTGCAACCTACTGTGTAGGAGTACGAGTACGTAACGTTTTCTAAATCTTTCTGGATGGCGTGGCTATACGGCGTCACGACGAACTCGTTTCCCCTAAGTCCAGAGAGCGCGGACGGGGAGACGCAAGGGGGGGGGTTCGGCCCCCACGAATGCAGGATGGTCAATAAACCCATAAAAGGGCTACGGGTGGCGTTGTCGGAGGCTGGATACGCATACGGCACCGACGAGATCGTGATATTAACGGGCCCGAACGACGAGGCCAGAACGCCCGAAGCAACAGTAAGGCAGCCACTGGGCTGGAGAAAGGCGGCCATCACAACCTGTTTGATGCGCTTCTCATCACTTATTCGATGCTGAAACGTCCAAACGGTCCAAACGGTCCAAACAGTCCAAACAGTCCAAACAGTCCAAACAGTCCAAACAGTCCAAACTGTTCCGGCATTTAAGGCCGCGTTCCCGGCTTTCATCTTAACAAAGAACTCACACTCAACCGATGCTCCTGAAACTGTCTTGACTCTCACAACCGCGGCTCACGCTGTGCCTGTCTCCTTGCTCTCTGGGACTGCTTCGAACTCTACAACTGCTGAGTCTAAGCCCAAAATCATTTGGTCGGACGAGTATATCCTCAATGTTCCCAACCCCGGCGGAAACTCGTCCAACATCTTCGCATCTAATCTGGCAAAGAGGCAGAACAGCGGATGCAACTGGCTTGATGATGCTCATTCGTCGTTTGTCATCAACGGGATCTCAGGCTGGGAGACGTTTTACCTTGCGGTTGCAAACGACTTGGGCGTTTCTGGTATCTGAGGTTTTTTTTTTTCAGCACTAATTAGAATTCAGTTGATTCTTGGAACCAAGTTGCGTTTGGGTACCCTTTGGGCAGCCAATCTGACGTTCAAGTATGTCCCGCGAGAGCTGCTGTTTTCAACTTTCCAACGGATGGAATTCCTTGTGGCGAAGTAACAGATACTTTTGCGTTCAAGAGCTCAATAAATGGAATAACTGCAACAGCAAGCATATCCGTCACAGAGACATTCACTTCCACTATCACTTCTACCTCTCAGAATCAAGTTGGAGTGCAGATTTCAGTCAGCGGAGGCGTGACTATTCCGTTCTTGACTAGCGCTCACGTTCAAGTCACCACGACTTACCAATTCACATCGTCATCTTCTCAGGCGGATTCTCAGGCAATCAGTTCGGTGAACACGGTTTCAGCAACGTTTCCTGTTTCCCCTTGCGGTAACAACGGTTGTTATTGCACACTGTCAGTCGATCAACGTCAGTATCAAGGGAACGGATACATTCCGGTGATCTCAGGCATAAATTCCCTTTTTTGCATTTTATTACTTTACGATATCAGGCATATGTTCTCGGATATGTTTGGTTCAGTTGGGACCTCCAAGTAAACGGCCACTACAATTGGGGTTTTCTGCTTGAAGCCTATCTTAGCAATCAAGACTGGCGAACCAATAATATTGATGTTTCCACGAACTTCGAGTACTCAGATGCGGGTAATGTTGACTGTATTCAACCAGTGGCACAACCTTGAACATGGAGCTGTCTTCGAAAACTGGAAACAACGAATACTGGGTTGTTGGGGGTTCTTCTAGTAGCACGAGCGGGGGAAGCGGTGCAACTGGCAGTTGCTCCTCACACTACACGGTGCAACAGGGCGACTCTTGTTGCGCAATCGCGTCCAAATATGGTGAAGACTGTGCTGCTCTCGAAACTGCCAATCCAACTGCAAATTGTGGGGATAATCTACAGATTGGTACGGTGTTGTGTATTGGGGGCAGCAGTAGTGGCAGCAACACTGGAAGCAGCGGGAGCAGCTGCTCTTCATATTATACCGTTCAAAAAGGTGACTCTTGCTGCGCAATTGCCTCAAGCAGAAGCTTGTCATGTTCCACCCTGGAAAATGCAAATCCAAATGCCAACTGTGGTAACAACCTTCAAATTGGCACAGTCTTGTGCATTCCGTAAACCGGTGATTTGTGCACAGGATGCCTTTCTATTTTTTTGTACAGTATGTTGTTTGACTGCCAAGCGTTTCTTTCTTGTTTCTTTTGCCAATTTGATTGGTTTTTTTTTGTTTCCCGTTGGAGATGTTTGAAAATAGAAATAAAGCAGGGGTTCAGCAATTCACTTGATTAAAATAACCACCCGCATTGCAAAGAAGAATTTTTCTTAAGCTTTGAAGTAAAAGTAGTCTGCCAGAAATTTTGAAAATTGATTGGACCTGCGCGAAACGCAAACACCTTGAAGTAGACTCGAGCAGTCAACAGAATAAAAGATGAAAATAACTTCCGCCCTTTAAACTGGCAATGACTCTGGATCTTACAGTAATCCTCTCGTTGCTGAATCAGATACAATTGGGCAGCTGCTTCTCCACTTGAGAGTACATCCGAGTCTCTCAGATAGTGCGGTTGCAAATATTTTCAAGAGCTCATGACAGTATGGCTCTGAGGGCAAGGTCACACCAAGATCCTGTTAATCAGATATCTGCAGGTACCACCACATGTGGGATGCACCTAGTTAAGATGCCAATTCAAATTGATGAACAACAAATGAGCACTTGAAGCAAACAACAGACACAGCTAAAGGTAATTCAAATGCAGGAATAGTGAAATTTGCAAAGCCTCCATTCATCTTATAGAGACGGCCACAGTGGACAGCTGCAGTTGTATTGGACTCTCCTGTTCAAAACATCCTCCACTTTAGAGTCCTATAATGTTTGGAGACCAACATCCTTGCTCCCAATGGTTTAAAATTTTGGTGGTCATTTTGAACACTAAAAAGCTATCGTTTGCTGTTGCAGGAGCCAATTTGGACACTCGGGATGTCCTGTGTATCATAATCTCGAATGCACGGCACTTTGGCTTGAATGACGTAGCACTTCGGTACAATTCAATGAATCATGGTGACCCCTTCAGGAGAAATTCTTTCTGTTGAAGGCAATGACTAGGATTGAACAAGACTTTTGCCAATGTTAAATCAGTATGAATTGCATGTTGGTATTTGAAAAGTGGCTCAAACTGATCTAATGGTTCAAAAAGTCTTATTCAAAAAGAACAAAACGTCTTATTCAAAAAAAACAAAGCAAAATGGGAGCGAAGATCCAAAGGGACAACTGGTTCAAATTCACAGCTGCCGAGAGCAAATCATTTGCCTCAGTACAAGTAGAACTTGAATGATTCTCTTGGCTGGGACAGGTCGTCAATGCCGTTTGAGTTGTCTGTGCTGTGGTTGTAGCTGACGATTCGTATCCGGGAAGATTCGAAATTCCTCCTTCTTCCGTCAAATTGGCATGAACTGAAATATCCACATGAAATTGAGAGAGACCGCTTTGTCCAACGGTGACCAACTTTGGAAATGACAAACTATACTGTTCAAAGAAAGCAGTTTGGTTTTCGGCAAACTTCTGCACAATTGGACGCATGGTCGGGTCCGCAGCAATCGCACAGTCGACATTCAAGACGCAGTTACCCGCCAACAACTGCTTGAAAATGTCGTTGTCGAAAATTCCAGGAGTGGTGTCAAAAGGCTTGATGGTCTGATTTGTGATATGGGGAGAAACAGCTCCATGTGCACCACCAAGCGAATGACTTCCAGTTACGAGTGTGACGATGTCAAGATCGTCCAGGCCAAGGCGATAGAGTTTTTGTTTGATAGTTGTGAAAGAATCCGCAAAATCGTCCGGCAGCGCATTTGGAAGTGACGCAAAAGTTGTGTTAGCGGGTGCGTCTGTCCTGCCGCCGTAGAAGTCAAAGGAAGGGCCACCGCAATGGGTTACGGTCACTTGAGCTGCGAGAGCAATGAAGTCGGCTCGAGAGTAGTGGAACTCAACATTCGACGCAAACTTCGTGGCCACTGAGATTCCGATTCCCGCGTTTTCAGTTTCGTCAACAAAAAAAGGCAGCAGGCCAGCAACGGGTTTTTGTGGAGTTGAAGGATCGTATTTGCCAACATCATGAAACGCTCCACGAACCCAAAGTGCGGCAAGGTCCCTTGATGGCGAATCTTCCGGCATGTCGGAGTTGAGCAAGCATCCATTTGCATCAGCAATGTGCATCTCGAAAACTTCGGCCAAATACTGAACTGAATCGTAGAAGTCAATTGTGGAGGTGACTGTTGCGGTTGGATTTATGGCAGTCACAGCTGTAGTCTGCGTTTCACCAATATCGTAAATGACGTCGGCGCATTGGTAGATGTCAAATGTGGGCTGGTGGCAGACAGCTTGGATTGTTAGGTTGGCTCCAGGGACGAGCACAGAAGATGGGACCTTAGACAAATCCAGCTCTACCGTGTAAGTGTCCCCCGCCGTAGCGTTGGGCAATGATCCAATTTTATATGGAAAAGTTTGTGGATTATCTCCAGAGCCCAGAAATACTTCGTTATCCCCATTCCAATAAAAGGTGAGAACGATGGAAGAGTTTAGGGTGGAGTAATCCACTCGAGTTTGTGGCGACAAGATAGGCAAAGCTGCAAACAGATATCGATCCGATAAGACGCACTTCAAGGGCTACAGAATAACTGACCACATGGGAACTGTTGCTGCGTCATCATCGTTCCGACGTTACGAGGCTGTGGTTCAAGCATTTGAAAGTGCGACTCGACGCCGACAGCTGCGAAGAGTAAGGGGATGGCCGTCGTCAACAACATTTTGATTGTTTACAGGATTCAGAATGCGCTGAATCCTTCCTTTTTTAAGGAATACGGAGAAAAATTTTCATCACCGAAAAGGCAAAAATCCCTCTCGCTTTTACAAACAATTTTATCCAGCCTTAATAATGATGAGACATAGAAGTCGCTTTAGCCTGCCGAGCCCTTATTCAACCGCTTTTTCCTATCTACGTCTCTATTTTCTGTCGGGGAAAAAAGTAAATAGCCAAAGTTACAATTAAGCATCGGTTGGTTCCTCATTGTGTGGTGCAGGCTTCTTTCCTAAGCAATATATAGGAATGACTTAAACTCTAGCAGAGGCATTCTTGCGGAATTCGTGGACAGACAGGTTTGGGGCGGGGCTTACTTCATGTCGAAATTGACGCCATCAAGCTCATGGTATATCTTATTTAAGATACGCACAGAGAAGACTCACTTCAGCCAGGACGAAGGAATTACAGTGCGCATAGTAGATGAGGCGAATGTCAACTTTCCTGAAAAGGCCAGCTCCCTGGACCTGAAAAGGCCAGTAGGATGTCGGGAGCTTGGAAAGGATTCTGCAGCCAAAAGGGCTACTTTCTATACTGTGAGTGATTTTGCCAGGTCGTCGCTGCTAATTTCGAAACTTCACCGATGTTAGTTAGCCTAGCGAAAGGAATCGATCGCTGGACTGCATGATCAATTCTTGCTTGATTAGAATTATCCTTAGACGAATGTGACTGGCCAGGGAAGATGCTGATAATGCATTGATTGGTAATTTTGGCGTAAAAGTGACCTCAGTTGAGTCATGTACTGTCAGCTTCCAGCCAAAAATCCAACCGTTTTCTCTGAAACCTGGCTGCATCAGGAATGGTTATGTTGGTTGGTGCGTGTTGGCGTAGTTAACAGCTCTGTGCGTCGTGACGTGTTTGCAACTCTCTGAATGACGGACCGCCCGGCTGAAAAGAAGCGTGCACCTCCGCCACCACCGCCGGTGTCGCGCCGCGACCGCGATCGCCTGACTGGAACTCCTCCGTCTGCTTCCGATGCCGTTGTGGGCAGCAGCGGCATCGTGGCGTCAGCTGGCGCGGATTCCCCGTCTCCTCCGGCAATTCAGACACAACAGCTGCCACCGCCACTCCCTGCTAGGCCATCCGCATCCGCTGCTACATCTGCAACGTCGCCATCTATGTCGACTGCGTCATTGTCGCGCGCCATAAACGGTATAAATAATGCAAAGCCGTATTTACCGCGTATCTCGCCCTCAATATCTCGATCGGTACCATACGCGGGGATCACTTCAACTCACCACGAGCTCTCGCATAAAGGCGTGATGCGGGCGTTCGGCGTTCTCGGCTCTAAAGTTCTAACTGTGGGCGACCGGCATCTGCGGCTTTTCTCCTTCGACAAGGCGACAAGGCTTGCTGGGCCGATCAGTGCTGCGGCTCACGCGTTCACTTCCGCAGTGGAACTTGCTGCAATTCCAATTCCTTCTGTTGTTGGATTCAAAGTCGAAGGCGGAGTCAAGGATGTTGTGCCAATCAGCACGATTGCTGTCTTTCCCCCTACAAGTCCCGACAGCAATGCCGAGCTGCGCATATGCCTGGGTATAGAAAAAACGGCCGAAATAGTGCTCGTTGATCTGATGAAGCGCGATTACAGCGTCTCTATTATCGACCGGAGGCAAGTAATGATCATGTTCTACAAACATAATTTTGCGCGGCAAAACACAGGGTCGCACATAGTCAAGCATCATCTATAACGCATATGATTCCAATAACCTCGACGTTTCCTCATCAGCTGTGGTCCCTTGATGACCAAGGTGGTCTAAGGATTTGGTCTTTGGATCCACTCACGCTCGTGCGAACCTTGAGAGTTGGAACGAGACAGGCTATTGCGCATGTTGTGCATTCGCGCCTTTTATGGACAGCGTCTGGGAAGACGCTCGAGATACACGATCCCTCTGGCGCGTCATTTCTCCGAGCACGCGTGGACGTGACGGGTGTTGCAGGAGGATTTTTATGCTTCGCAGGTGGCGAAGATGTCTCAATGGGGAGTGTTTTTTCAGGCCACGATGATGGCAAAGTAGTCGTGTGGGAGGCAGGAACTGGGGCGAGGCGGTACGTCGTGTCTACGGGAATATATCGAGTGTCCAGCTTGACGTTTGCCAGTACTGGAGTGCCTGGATCTGCAGGAAATATGGCGAAAGCACGGTTGTGGATAGGATTCGGAACAGGCCGAATTTCGGTGTTTGATGTTTCAGCATGGGATGCATGGGTGCTTGTGAAGGAGTTTCAAGGGCACGACAATTCGGCAGTTTCATATCTGAGCCTTGGCGGAAACAACAACAACAACGTCGTTTTTAGTTGCAGCATGGATTCGGGGTCCATGAAAGCATGGGATGCATTTCTGCAAAAGGACTGGGTTGACAATTTCATTCGAGAGCGAGAATCGGAATTTAGTTCTTACCGGAATATTTCGGTCCTCATTGCAACCTACAATATCAACGCTTCCAAGCCAGATATCCTCGACAACCTTCCTGCTTGGCAGCAATTTCTGCAGATGTGGTTCACCCGGCATACATCTACGTCAAAAGAAGCACCCGCGATTATTTGCATCGGTTTTCAAGAGGTACTTTTGTTTTCTAAGTTATTTTTCACAAAATCTTGCCTCAGCTGGTCGATCTCGAGTCGAAAAAAGCCAATGCGAAGCAAATGCTGATGGAAGTTGTTGCAGCTGCCGGAAACAGAATCGCAGGTGGTAGTGTGGGCGATTTGGACGCGAGTGGAAGAGTAGCATTGTGGAAAGAACGGATAATCAAGACTTTGGCTACCTCATTGCCCGATGTTCGATATCGTCTTTTGGAATGTCATTCGCTGTTCGGACTGTTTCAAATTGTATTTGTACGAGAAGATGAGTACTACAAATGCCAAGCTGGCTGCGTCGACATTGGACAAGTCAAAACTGGCCTGGGTGGCTTCCATGCCAATAAGGTTAGCTTTATTGTGTAGAAATTAAGATTCTGAATGGTGTCAAAGGGCGGAATTGCATTGCGGATAGTGTTGGAGAATTCGTCATTTTGTTTCGTAAACTGCCATCTTGCTGCACACCAATCGCATGTGAGCGCCAGAAATAATGATGTGACTTCCATTCGCGATGGTTTGGAATTCGCCCCAATGAAAATGCTCGATTCAGTATTTGTTCATGGTGGTGATGGAAGTCAAGTCCTAGTGAGTTGTGCTGCTGACGTTTGAGATCTTCAACTGTTGTTAGGACCACGAAAATGTGTTTTTCAGTGGTGATCTGAACTATCGCATCGATTCCACGCGGGAAACTGTCATGTCGGCAATCGCGAAGAAAGACTTTTCGTTCCTGCTGGTACCAGTTTGTTTGATTACTTCTAGTTCTAGACATAGTATTAATGGGTTTTACCAGTCAAACGACCAATTAATCACGCAACTTTCAACAAACGCAAACTTTGGATTGCGACAATTTCGCGAACCGCCGATATCTTTTGAGCCCACTTTCAAGTACGACGCGTTCAGCACGCACTACGACACTTCAGAGAAGAAGCGAGTGCCGGCATGGTGTGATCGGATTCTGTACAAGGGGGACGGGATATTGCCGGAATACTACGAGCGCGGGGAGTGTACAATGAGTGATCACCGGCCTGTGAGTGCTGGATTTACGGTACGCGTGAAGCAGACGGATGCGCGAAAGTACGAGGACGTGCGGGTGCGTGCGGCGGAAGCGGCACGGGCGATGTTTGAAATATGAGTGAAACTCGGTCAAAAAAGAGAAAATGGCTGCTGCTGTCAGGAAGCTCGACTTTGCCAAACTCACGGCGTCCCTTCGTCCGGAGACCGTCGCCTCGGTCAACGCCTTCCGCCGCAGACACGCAGATTTGCAGAAGAAGATCGCCGACTTGAAGGAGCAGAGTGCGTCCCAGCAGATTGACTTCGCCTCGTACCGGAACGTCCTCACGAACAAGAAGATTGTCAACGATGCGGAGAAGGCCTTTGCTGCGTTCTCTCCGGCAAAGTACGATCTGACTGAGCAGCTCAGAGTTATTGCCGCTCAAGAAACCAAGGCGGTGAGCTAACCTCAATATTTTATGGTTTTTGAGTTCTCCTTCCATCAAGATCGCTGCTGCCGAAGCCACAGAGCGCAAAATCAACCAGGAATTGGAGGAATTGAAAGAGCTGTTGGTTAACATTGAAACTGCGCGTCCTATTGACGAAATGACTGTGAGTTCCAGACTGTTATTGGGAAGTTCGTTGATGGTTTAATTTTAGGTCGATGATGTTACCAAGGCAGTTCCGGAGATCGATGCTGTCGTGGAGAAGATGGTCAAGAGAGGCCAGTGGAGAATGCCAGGCTACTACGAAAAGTACGGCGAATATTTTCTTTTTGTTTCTTCAGCCTTTGTTGGAAAGATACTGACGCCGCGCATATCAGGTTCGGCGAATTCCAGGTCGGATTCTAAGGGCGGATGGCGTGAAAGATGCAGCATAAATTTGACTGTTATCCTGAACACAAAATGATTCTAAAAATGACTAACTTCGTTGCACTCCTCGACAACTACGCCAAAGAACATCGTATACCCCGGCCAACTTTCTGGGTGCACAAGTCACAGAATGCTATGCGGTTCCAATTCAGGCAGACTGTCGTCATTGGGCAACACACATTCATCGGCGCGTGTTTCCGCGGTACTCCAAAGGATGCGCTCAATGAGGTGCTTTTATTTGCATTGCATGTAGTTGTCACTTACAATAACCAAAGGCAGCCAGAACCGCTGCAGAGCATCTTGGTCTTTTATCTGATCAAGAACCTGCTAGTTCAGCGCAGACTTCCAAAACGCCAAAGCCTGCTCATCTACGACCGAAAAAATCGCCTCAGCCACAAGCCCCTCTTCATGACAAATCGGCTGTCGATTCTTTGAATAATACGATAAGCTTGCAACTTGCGTTGATAGACAAATTGAAAGACGACACAAACGCGTACTTTAAAAAACTTTCTGTGGCAGAGACCAAGATTGGTGTTTTGACCGAAAGGATTTCATATTTGGAAGCCAAGCTTGTGAAGAAAAAGGAAAAGATATCGCGTTTTAAGGCTGCATCCAAAGCGCGTTTGGAAAGTAACAACTTCGAGTTAGAACTGGCAGAAGAAAATGCCAAACAACTGAGTGAAAACTCCAATACTGCGATCATCACCAAGATTCGTTCTCTTGTATTTACAGAGAACGAATGCGTTTCGTTTGTCCCTACGTTTCATTGTGAAAATTCCGAGCGAGCACTGCGCAAATTAAACGACCAGTTCATTTCTGGTCATTTTCAGGATACATCGGAGGCAAAGAATTTCGATGACTCGATTTGCACGATCACAAACACCGAACGAAAAAAAAACGACAACGATTCTGAAGAAGACAGCGACTTTCTGAATATAAACGTTGCAGAGCAAAGTTCTGTTCAATCAGAAGCAGAAGCTGCTGATCAAGTCAATGATTGTAGAACTGCAAAATCTACGAGTGGATTATTCAACGAACGGAATGCCACATCAAAAGGACCTTCATCACAAATGGAAGACGTTTCCAGTTCAACGCAGAAACTCTTTGATAGCACCGGTCGATTGAAACGAGCATATGAAGCAGAATTGGTCTGCGATGGAGACCAAAGAAGACCAAAAAGATTGATTTGCTCCGAATACGACGGAGAGTCGGAGACTGCAAGCACAATTTTCCACACTGAAACACATTCAAAGATGATCGACCTTGGACCTCGCGCGGATTCTGGGTCAAAAACTTCTGCGATAGTTCAATGTGCCACACCGGCAGAGAGCCCTCAGTTGTATTTGAAAGATTTGAAACAAACACAAATCCTAGGCCCATCAATTGCATTGGTACCTGGGGTAAAATATACCACGTCAGTGATTCTTTGTTGTTTTCCGGTCACCGATTTGTTTTGTTTCCAGAATTCTCAGCTACATGATGCCGGACTTCAAAGCACTTTGCGACAATCATCGCATTCATATCAAGCGCGGAGTGAGTGCGTATCTGGAGAGGTCAGGCTACGATCTGAAAGCGTGCACAGTGAAAACCAAGGCGGGGAAGGATACGCTCTCTGTGCCGTACGAGCTCATTCGCGAGTTTGAGGAATGGGTGTACGGCGAGCTGCGGCGAAACTTCCCCGACCGGAGTGTGAACAAGTTGGAGAAATGAGCGCGTTGTTGGCGGGCACCTTTCTATCTGCGTCGCGTTCATCATTTCTTTTTTGGAAATCTTTGGGGGAAAGTTCTGTGACGGCCTAATGAGCGTGAGCCTGAGCAGAGACCTGATCGTGCAGCACCTGTCACGGCCCACCCCAGACTCTGTCAGGACCTTCGATAACTTCCTGGCGCAACAGCCATACGCTGCCGAGCAATGCGCCGTGCTGCTTGCTGACCTTGCCAACGATCCCGCGACCTCTCAGGACTCGTCCCTTGTCGCCTGGTTCGCGCTGTGCGTCTTCGAGGTGAATCTTCCGTCTTGTATCCTTACGACTCTCTCAACACAACGCGATCGACTTGGTTTTGTCTGCCAGGACCTTGCTTCCCATAAAAACTTTGCCAAACAGACCGTACAAACCCGGTTGTCTGCAAAAAACGCTCTATGGAACCTTCTCCCAATTGCATCGCTTCCGAGCTATGTTCACACGAAGCTGCACACCGTCATCGCTCGGATGGCTGTATCGATGTATCGTGCTAGGGAATGGAATGTGTTTGACAGCCTTCGTGCGATCGGTGAACAAAAGTATAAAGGCTCCACAGACTTGAGATTAGGTCTCACAAAATACGTTATTGAAGCTTTTGGTGAGTTCGGCGTTGTTGGCGATTTTGCAAGGAGGTTCATTTGATGTGGATCACAGTATTTTACGGCATTCAATCAGCAGACGATACACTCTCCAGGGAAATCGAAGCCGTTCAAATGGAGTGCTTCATTATTCTGGGAGTGGATCCCGATTCAATATGGTATAGCATGCCGTCAGTCGGAAGCTCTCCGTCGAAACCGGGCTGTCAATTGGGAAACGGCAAAGATATCCATGTTGAAATCTGTAACGATCATGCGCGATCCAATGAAATAATACCTGCATTGCAAATCCTTCAAATTCTGAATTCGTCAACCAATTCCTGTTCGCCATTACCTGCTTGCGTGGCAGTTTTCAGTGCATACGCTTCAAAATGCTCGCTGCTGCTAGTTGCAAACGAGGCCCTTTCGTGTGTCGCAGACCTCGCGTCGCGACCTAAAGTAGACCCTTCTTATGCTGCAGAGGTCCTTCCGGGCTTGGCTGCTGCCGTATGCGGTTGTCTACGACGGGCTTGTGGCGGATATGTCGATGAAGTGTACGAATCTCGCGTCACTCTTTTTGTTGGCTCGTTTGTTAAGAATCATGTTTGGAAGATTGTTGGGTTTGCTGGAGGTTCTGCTGTGATTGATGAATTTCTTCAATTGTTTTTCAAGTTCACGTTGAATCAAGCAAGTGTAGAAGGGTTTCTCAACTGTTTAGAGGAATGGGACGAATTTGTCGACAGCCTTGAGCAAAAGAAACTTATTGATGGAAGCGATATCAGCCGGTTTGTTTGCCCATTTTTGCACTTCCAGTTTGACGATTTTATCCTCAAGATATCGCGACGGTCTGGTTGCAATATTTCAAAACGTTGTTCGCCAGTTACTGTTCTCAGAAGGCTCCAAATACCTTAATGTTCTCAACTTTGAAGAGCAATTTAGTGGCCGCGATGACTGCAGTTCAGACTGGGAATCATTTTCGAATTCGTGTTTAATGTTAATAGGTGATATAAACACTAGTCTGAAAATTCTAAACGATCTTTTGCAGCAAAAATATCCGACTTATACCCTAGCGAAGTTATTCAACACACTGTCAGCCTTTTCTTTGCCCAGTCAAACAACTTGCGCCAAGTTGCCAGCGACAAGTTGGGGAATGGTATTCTTTTTATTGATGCTGAGAAATCACTAAAGGTTTGTGCAGCTCTGAAAGATTTGTCGACAGTCATCCGCTTGGTTGGTCAAATCGGGCATTACTTTTCCGAATTGAATTTCGAAGAAAATATTGGAAATACTTCAGTCCTCATTGGACATATGTTGGATCTTCTAACAATCGGGCTTTCAGATTCGCCCACGGCCGGAAGCCCCACATATTTTGTGGAATCAAAAGCACTTCTTTCAAGAAGCATTTTCTATGCAATTCAACTCTACGTTCATTGGCTGGAAAAATATTATGCGCTGGCCGCAGCTTCACAAACGAAATACCTTCAACAATTCCAAACGCTGATGAACCAGATTTTGGAGCTCGCGGTGTCGTGCCTCATCAATGACGCAGAATCTGGCACAGTGCTTGCCGCATCATCAGTCCTTGTATCAATCGCGCGGACCGTGCGACCCAATTTAATGCTTTACCCTTCAATAACGACGTTGCTCCAAAATGTTCACAAAGTTGCGAGAGGTACCAAAGCCGGGCGGGTTGGCTGCGAAAATATTTACAAGGTCGTCACCTTTGCTGTTGTTGCGCCTACAGCAGAAACTAAGGTTCAAGAAGATGTAAGACCTGTGCGATCCTTTGGATGTTGTGTAATTCGTATCGTAGGTTTGGAATATCAGAACCAACCAGTTGTCGAATGTTTTTGCAGAAATGGTTCAACGGTTTCGGGAAATGTGGAACTCTGACGGTGCTTTTGTTTTCGACCCTCGTGATCCTATAGGTACTAGACGATTTTCTATTTCTACCGATATTTACTGCTGCTGAATGCAGTGAGGTCCGACATTCAACATATTCTCCTCGCGTTGTCGGGCGCCATGGATGCAGTTTCTGCAGAAAATGCGAACGCGAAGAATGCTGTTTATGCCGTTGTGAAACCTGTGATCAAAATGGCACTTTCCTTGTTTGAGATATATTTCCACGATTTAGGTTAGAGTTCCCTTACTTCGCGAAACGTGGGGGTGAATTTTTTAAACTAGGGATGCTTCTTGACCTCTTTGATTTCACTTTGGCGCTCCAAGGATCGCTGAGGAGGCAAAGCTCGCGAGAAAATGGCGCTCTTGTCATCGAAACACTTCAATTATTCATGAAACTGATTGAAACCAAAGGCCTGTTGCAGCTTGCGTCATCTCCTCGAAATTCTGTGGGCAGTAATGGCTCAGTAACCATATTATCGAAGGCGGCAGACAGTGAACGTGACGAGCAATTGGATCTATTGGACAAGTTCCTTCAATTCTTGATTGTCGTTGTGCAAGATACGGGAAAAGTCATTGAGGGCCTTCTGCCTGACGTCTTCGTTTTCTGCCAGTACAGCTTCAAATTTATTGCGCAAGAGGTTTGATTGATTCACGATGAATATTCCGAAGCCAATCCTTTGAAACAGGAATCTTTTCGCGAGTCTCTAAAGCTGCATTTTTACGATCTCCTCTTTGTTCTTCTTACGTTTCACCAACGATATTTTTTCGGAAGCTCGCTGACTCGAAATTCGCAAATTCAGCACCACCGAGAAGTGTGGGGAATGATGGAGGTATTACGAAACGCTTTTTTTTTTTTTTGACAAAAATATAAATGCCGAACCAGATGATAGCAAGTTCCTTTTCTGACAGAAATATGGAGATATTCAGGCATAATCTTGCGGAGCTCGATGCATTGAATGCAAAATGCGCGTTATACCAAAAGGTGAGAGTTTGAACAAATCGAAACGTAACTCAAGAAGTTCGTTGTTCGCAGGAAATTTTTCAAAGGCAGATGATGGTTCCGTTTATAGATTTGTTTTTGAGCATCTTGATTGCGCGCAATCACGATAGTATGAAGGACGAAATCGTGCAGACATTGAGCAAGTTGATGCTTTGCAATGTTGATATGTTCAAACGCGAATATATTCCTCATTTTATGACCAAATTCTGCGGCTCAATTTCTCCGCTTGATCGGTCAAGGATATTGGAAAAAATTGGCATGATTGAGGTTTGAACTCAATTGGTTTGAGTTTTTAATGACTAATGAATGACTTGGTCAGGAATCGACTGAGGCGAATGATATAATTGTTGCATTGACTAAAGACCTTTTGTATTTCCAATAAAGCGTTGTGTTGATCATCGATAGGTTTTTGATCCTGTCGATATGAGACAAGCAATCGAATACCATTGAAGGTTCGGTTCACCTCAAAAAAGAGAGAAGAACCCTCAGTCGCATGTCGTGAATCCGTTTGTCACCGACTTGTGGAAATTATTGCGACCAGGGTTCGCTTAGCCGTGTGTCTGTCAGCTCAAAACACGCGGTTCGGGCAAACAAAATGAGTGACTTTCGCAGAATCGTTGCAAGCGCAATACTGCACTGAAATGCAGCAGGCAAATTCTGATACTTAAGACAAAAAAAGTGGCAACATTTTATGAGGCTCCACCGCTCATTATTTTTAACTAGAATCCGCTTTTGAACCCATCGCCAATGGCGACTTGCACAGTGGACACATATCCACCACCGTAATCAGCCATCTAGGAAGGTAAATCAGTCTTTGAGCGGGAGTAGCAAACTCAAAACCTGTCAACGCACGGCGAGTGGAACTCATGGCCACAAGGAAGAATGCGGAGAGTATCCCCGCACATGTACTCGTCAAGACATATTGGGCACTGCTCGCTTTCACGGCCGTGTGGATGCGCGACTGAAACAAGAGGCAACTGGTTCACTTGCCGAACAAATTTTTGATGCCGTCTGCGCTCAGCAAAGTTGGGAAACAGATAGATAGCTTCGTGGGCCACGAGAACAAGGAACGGCCATGTGAATATGATAAGAATGACGGCACAGGCAGAATACGAGTTTGTGCCACGCGTGGATATTGCGGATATTCGGATCGGTAGCTCTGCATAAGCGTCAGAATGGTTGAAGAGGCTGAAGGTGCGTTCGAGGGCGCGTAGTTCAATGGCGATTATGGGTGCAACATTCTCTTGGGCAGTTACTGGGCAGGTGGCAGGAGCGACGATGGCATCCCAGGCGCCAGATCTTCGGATAGCAAGGATGTCGTTGCAGTCACAGTTTGAGGCCAACACGGGTATTGCGTGCAGGGGCAGGACAGCATGATCTCGCGATGTATCGCACGGCACGGGCGCGGCGACTCCTTCCGCGATCGTGCGGAGTGCAAGCCTCTCATGGCGCGACGCAATAAGGCACTGCGTCACGGCAGTGTCGGTGCCAACCTTAACTTCGCATGAAACCGACACCCCGAAGGAGCGCACTCGCCCCGGATTGTCTGCAGATGCCGGCGGTGCATTAATCGCGTGTAGGAGGCCGATGAACAGGAGCGACCAAGCTAGCCGCATGAAGTTGGTTTTAAGTGCGCTTATTGAATTTGAACGGCCAGCTGTTGAATCTGGCAGAAGCACACGCTTTATTTTTCACACTGCGAGCTTCAGTATTTCGATAACCTGCATATCGCGAACGACAGCGAGTGCGTCTGAGCACTGACACAAACGTGCACACGCAATTGCCAGGTTTTTCATCGCCTCATTCGGCTTGCCTCCGACTCTTTCAGAAAACACACGACGAAGCAAGTTCACCAAATTCGGAGTTATGCCGAGCTTATGCAAAAGTGCAGCGTTTTCAGCTGCAGTATATTAGCATTTTCAAGAATTTGAGAATCAGCACTTGCCTTTCTTCACACATTCGCCAGCGGCGAGTCCAAAGTTTCCTGCTAGTTTTACGAAATGGTTGCTTAAGAGCTTTCGCTTCTGCATTTCATCTGACAAGCCTTTGGCAACTTCAGCAAGCAGCTTGAAACCCCCGTCCCGCTTCCATTCTTCAATAACTTTGAGCCCGGCATCTCCTTGTGCTAAACCCACCAGCACTTGCATCCAGTTATTGATTGCATTTACATAATTTTCGTCACTGAAATCAAGTTGCAGGCGGGAGAAAACAGTTGCAACGTTCTCATACGTCTTAAGGTCCCGATACATGGAAGATTTCAACTTTTTACAATGCATTTGGCTTCTAGCCATCAACTTTGCAAGAATGGCTGCTGAAAGTTTGCCAATTTCAGACAAAGCAGAATTGTGACTGACGGCTTTTGTGATTGTCTCGAACACGCGACTCTCTGAACATAGATTGTCCGGCAAAAGTTTCTTCACTGCGGTAAGGAGGTTATGTAAACAAATTAAAACGATGGTGCAATCGTCAGAGTATTTCGATTTAGTTATCCCTTCCAACAATCGGACAATGCTGAGAACGAAATTCTCAAATTTTTCTTCAAGAAGAATTTTGAGACGAATGGGAGCCTGCGGAGAAACCAGAACTTTGAGAATCCGTGATAGGGAAGAAACTGTGCCAAGATCCACAGATCCCGGAGCGCTCTGAGTAATTAACAGTCCGAGCCATTTCACAAGAATTTCGACATTGCAATTCCACTTTTCAATTGCAACGGTGTGATCGAAAGAGATGAAGCAAGATAAGACTTCGACAACAATTGAAGGAAGACGTTTTGACATTTTTACTGGTGTTGGGGGGTTTTCTTCCAACACATGCGTGCACCAATTCAGAAAGGAAGTCCAAGTCTCGATAGTTTCGGGGTCGATAGAAGATGTGATTGCAAACATGCACATTTCATTGCGAGAACACTTGTTGAATAGTTCCATCACATTTGTGGCAAATAAATAGTCTAAGCGTTCTTCGTACAGGATTTTGAGCGTTGACGGATCATTTCGAAAACCAGTGGCAAGCATAATATTTTTAGCAATTAGAGTAAGACGATGGTTTTTGCTCAGTTCACAAACATTATGGTCGTCCTTCACGCATGCAGTGATAATAATGGGTAGCATGACGTGGATCGATCTCGCGTTGACTAATGATGTTGACGTTTCAGAACAGGGATCACTGTCGTCGAACATCTCCCCAAAACCGTTTAATCTCCTGAAATCACAGAAGGAGCGCAATTTCGATACTTCAAGCGACATTGCAACACCGATTTGGCTTATTGATTCATAATCGGGTGCCATACTCGTGAGATTCTTTCGAGCTGTGCCGCACAGTTCTGCCCATGTCCTTTGGAACATCAAGGATTCTTCTGAAAAAACCGCACCGACATCGACAAACTCTATTTTATTCCATTCACGGCAGATGCTGATAGCTTTTTGAATATCTCGCTGAGATATAATGGGCTTGTTTGTGGCTTTTGGACTGTTTTGAAGGAGCTGCGATACAGTTTCAAAGTCTTGCAGTGCTTCTGAGAATTGATTTAGATTCATTCTTGCGAGTCCGCGCCTCCAATACGCCTTTGTGCGAAGCACCGGATCCGTTACGCTTTTTGGTGCAGAAATTACAAAGTCGCAATCGGTGATAGCGCCCTTGAACTTCCTCAGTCCTCGTCGGGCATGAGCGCGGTTTGTGTACAAAGACAAGTCTGGTTCGATAGGATCTGGATCCGGCAGCGAAATTTTATCGAGAAATGAGAATGGATCATCTATCATTTTCTCTTTCGGGAAGTGGGTCCGATCGTAGTCAACTATGTGTGCACGTCTCGGAGCACTGCGAATTTCGATGGCGTGAGTGTAATGATTTTCTGCGAGGAAAAAATTCCCGGCAGATATCGCAGCGTTGCCGGCAAGTTTTGAAGCTTTCGAAAGTTCGGCAATTTTTTCGGAGATTGTTTTAAATGGTGTTTGAGACTTCAACGAATAAGGTTTTTTGACAGGATTTTCTCTGACTTTGCTTTGGGCAGGTTGTGGCTGTGGCGCTTGTTCGCTTTCCGAATCATCAGCCACCGCGATTTTTTCGAATCGAGAATAGTCGATACATGTACTCAAGGGCTTTTTGAGATTGATGAGTTTGCTTGCAGGATCATCAGTACACAATGAAAGTTTCCCGTCAGCCGCGGGAGCAACGGGATCGCTCTGCTCGGTAATTGACAAAGGTATTGTCGGCGAAACGCGCTTTGGCGACGGAGGCAGGTTTCCTGCCATGATATCGTTCATTTGCGAAGCTGAAGGAAATTGCGGGTGAGCACAAGTGGGAATACGCGCGGCGGAGCGTGCGGACTGACTGTACGCGGCCACAAAGTCGTCGAACTCGTCGAGCTCGGCGGCGAGATGCTCCAGGTTCATTTTGTTTTTTGTTTTTGTTTTTTTGTTGTTTTTTTGCTGCTGGAACTCGCTGACGGCGAGACTTGGCGGCAACTTGTCCTTCTTGACATCGGCGTTGACAGGCCATTGATCGGCCTTGGCATTAGATGGTCATGTGCATGCCTGCGAGTGCACGTGTGCGGGCGCGTGCTGTGTACGTTTCTGTGTCCGCCCGCAGGCTCCTCGCCTCCGCTTCGCAATCTCAGCAACATCCCGCGCAACGTCCCTCGTCATCGTCGGCCATCCAACATGGTCGGGATCTTGACTCACTGCGTACTACCCTGTCGCTTGCAGTCTTGAACCATAATCCGCCCCTCGCGGCGAAAGTCTTCGAGCAAATCATATCCATCAAGAGGACAAATGCCAGATCAATGCCCACAAACGCCCCGCTGACCCGCCTGAATACTTTTCTGAAACTATTGGCATTATTTTCTCCGACTGCGTTTGTTCCGGACCCTTCGCTGGAAGCAAGGATCCGTGCAATGAGAGTCATGGAGCTGGGGTTAGAGGCTTGCGGAGACTCATTGTTGGATCACGAAGAATTCCTGCAGCCTTATTTCTTGCTGCTGAATAAGATGGAGCGCCTACAAAGGTTTGATTCGCGAATTTGCTGCTTAGTTACTCATCAGACCATATGACCTACAGTATAAAGTCCACCTGGGACCGATTAGTAGTCCGAGCCATGGAGAATGGAAACAAGGCACCGCAGTTATCTCTTACCACATACAATATCATTTTGCGCATTTTTGGGAAGCACGGATTCCGAGCCCACGCGGATGAGGCGTTCGAAATGCTTAGTCTAGCATCATATTCCACCGATTCGATGGAATCAAAGTGCCATCCTCCTGACGAACACTCTTACTACTATCTTGTTTCTGCACATGCTAATGCAACACCACCTGCCCTTTCATCGGCTCTGAAGATATTGGCAGACATGACAATCAATGGGTCTTCTACGCCAACACCAGCAATTTTCACCCCATTAATTCGCGCGGCAGGAAAGTCGCGCGACCTCAAAACGATGAAGGTACTGTTTGAAATGATGGAGGAGGCTGGTATGGAGCTCACCTCATTCAATTTCAACGCTGCGATTGACGCGTATGTCAAGGCTGGCGATATCGAGAATGCGCTTCGGTTACTGGAAGACTGGAAGCAAAGGCTCGCAAAGCATCCAAACAATTCCCCGAATTTGACGGCACCAGCAACAGTTACCTATAACACTCTTTTATCAGCATGCGCGAAAGAAGGCCAGATGAATCGAGGGCAGGAAATTTTGGAAACAATGGCAGCTGCCGGACTCGAGATTACCCATCAAACTGTGACTTCTTATATGGATTTATTTAAGCGCAAAGCAATGTACAATGAATGCCGCGAAGCGTTCGATATGTTTGAAAAACAGTTTGGGATTCGAAAATTCACGGAAGGATACAACGTCCTTCTGGCTTGTGCGGGCTATCATGGGAGAGATGTCGTTCAATTGAAGGAAACGTACAATGAGATGCTGGGAAGATTCTGCAAACCCAGTCTCGTAACATTCCGAATTCTTGTTTCCGCGTACGCCTATGTTTTGGACTTCGCAGGAATCGACTTTGTCGTGCAAGAGATGGCACGGTTCGGGTTCACTGAAATGGATTCTCGCATAGCCGAGAAGATTGCGGTGGCTGTTGTCCGAAAGGCAAAGCTTGGAACAGACGATTCATGTAGACCGGTTGTTCCAATTCTCATCAAATACCTGGGTTCTTCGGCCTATCGCTCGACAAAGGTCTCAAACTGTTTTCTGGATGCGCACATTCTGGATTTCTCTCATGAGAGCGATACTTCCCCGTTTGATTTTCTAGCGTTCCTGTCTTCAATCGGATTTGAGGACTTATTTGCGGACGATGTATCTCCAGACAGTGTAACTCTTCTATTGTTGCTCCGTTTCGTGGAAAGAAATATGTCTCGAGCGATCAACCGTCCTTTGGAAACAAAATCGGAACTTGAGCGCATTCGCCTGCTCTGCGGGAAAGCGCAACTGGATGATGCTGCTGAAAGCATCTACTCCTCAGTTTTGCAAACTCTTTCCGAACCCAAAAAATAAATCAGTTTTTGCTGGCAGATCGTTGTCGTCCGCATGATCCAATAACAGCCAATAAAACCCGGGGATGAGTGTCCCTAGAACGATAACCAGTAAAGAGAAAACATTCCCAATTGGGTTTATTTTCCTTTGTACAAAGGCGCCCGCTTTTCTTTGAACGCGCGTAAACCCTCCAAACGGTCTTCGGTCGGAATTATCTGCGCATAGCACCCTTGCTCGATTGCCATGCCGGTTGCCAAATCGACTTGAACGCCCTTGTCGATCGCTTGCTTCGCCATGCGCACAGCGACGGGACCTATCAAAGAATGCGGTTAAAAAGCAATTTCGTCATATGAATGCACCACACGAACCGGAAGAAAGGATTTCCCTCGCGATTTCGATTGCCTTTTCGTACGCCAGCCCGTCGACGGCATGATTCACCAGGCCGATGTTCAACGCGGCCTTGGCGTCGAGAACGCGACCGGTGAATACCAATTCCTTGGCTCGCGAAATCCCGATCAGGCGCGGCAGTCGCTGTGTTCCTCCGGCGCTGCGAGAAGAGACGAAGGTCAGTCAAACGTGGGGCTGAGCATAATTTTGGCAAGGGCCAAGAGAATGGAGGTACTTGCCCAGGGATGATGGCCAGCTTGGTTTCAGGCAGGCCGAGCTTGGCTCCAGCGCCAGCGACGCGAATGTCCGCGGCGAGCGCGATTTCGAGGCCACCTCCAAGCGCGGCGCCGTCGATGGCCGCGATCGTGGGGGCGGGCAGGGACTCGAGGTCGGAGAAGGCGGTGCGCAGGCCGTAGACAAAAGCTGCAACGTCCGGTTGCGACATGTGCGCGCGCTCCTGTGGCGCGCGGATCGAATGTTATTATGCGGCGGCACGGAAGAGCACCTCACTTTCAAATCGGCGCCCGCGCAGAACACGCGGTCCACGGCGCTTCGAATGACAACGGCACGCACAGATCTGCGCGGGAGATGCCACTTTGTTAGCCTGCAGGTTGGTATTCATCATCAACGGGTACAGACTCGTCGAAGCGAATGTCGCCCAGGCCCTTTCGGAACTGGCTCATAAAAGTTTTTCCGAGAGCATTCCGCGCTTCGGGGCGATTGAATGTGATGACAGTTATGCCTGGATGCGGTCAACAGGTTGTTCGTGCAGCATTGAAACAACACCTTGAAGCTCGCCCGTCAGTTTTTCAAAAACGCATTCATCGAGTGCGCGAGGTGCAGAAAAGAAGCAGCGGCGGAACGCATGGGATGGCGCTCGCACGGGAACCCGAAACATCGGCAAATCTTGAACAATATGACAGAAGCTGGGTTGAACAACACTTTCGCCTCATTTCGAATTACTGCGTGTTTCCGTAATGGAACTCGATGGAGCAGTTTCGTAGATAGTGCTGCTTCTTAGAGACCTTATGACACCGTGTTTTATTTTATTACGCGGTTAGGCACGAGAAATTCACATATTCGCGTCATCCAGAACGAAAAAAGATCTTGAAAAGTGGACATAACACCGCTGATATAACCTGCAAGTCGTAGCTTGAACCGCTACATTAATAATTAATGCGGGATTCTTCAGGACAATTGAGTACGATTGCGTGAACCAGCCGCTAAACCGGAACTCGTTTGGCGGTCTGTCGATAGCAGAATAATAAAACCTCCGACCTTCTAAAAAATAATAAGCCAGACCTTTGGAAGTTAATCGATTCGCAAGTAACGCTGATATTCAGAACAGAAGGCTTTGACACTAGCTTAAAAAAGCTTTGGATACACCGAATTGTTAGGCACCAATTTCGTTTGTTACGCAGGGACAACACCAATTTCGTTCGCGTGTAGGGAGTATAAAAGCATGAAAAGCCAAAATTATTCTTCAAAGTACGTTCACAACCAAATGCACAGATGCTGTCGAACTCGAAATTCGTGAATGTTCTTCTGGATCCGTCCAGTTTTTTTCAAAGTATTTTCTTTCCTACGGCACCGTCATGTGGTTACTCAACGGCCAATAATGGCTGTGTCTCGGCGGATGCTGTTTTAGAGCACCTGCCGGAAATTGAACATACGCAGTGCTGAGATGGCAGGTTTGTTTCGTTTGTCACACGGAATGCACAGCCACGGCCGCAGATGGCTTGGCACGTCGTGCGGTGTGTTGCCCATGCTGGCATATGCTCGTCGGGGTCTTCTCCGAGCACGGTCGCCCGTCACAGTGGGGCGGCTGGCTCTCTACAAAAATATGTCAAGTTTCTATCCGCCCATCGAGGCATACGACACCGGATTCCTGCGCGTATCTGACGTGCATTCCATCTATTATGAACAGTCCGGGAACCCCACGGGGAACCCTGTCGTTTATGTTCACGGTAAGGCGGGACGATGTGCTTCCTTTTCGACGAAAACATGTGTTGACAGGCGGACCCGGTGGTGGCATTAGCCCGAGCGACAGGCAGTACTTTGATCCAGCTGTCTATCGCATTGTTGCTTTTGATCAGCGTGGTGCTGGCAAATCGGTGCCGTCAGCTGAGCTGACAGACAACACCACTTGGGCACTCGTCTCAGACATGGAAAAGCTGCGCGAGAAGCTGCACATCGACAAATGGGTTGTTTTCGGGTACGTAATTCACTAAAATCAACCATCCACTGATGGCGGCGTAGTGGGTCTTGGGGTTCGACTCTGTCTCTGACATACGCAATCAAGCATGCGCAGCGCGTTAAAGCGCTTATTCTTCGTGGAATCTTTCTCTTAAGGAAATCGGAGCTGGCATGGTTCTATGAGCCAGGAGGGGCATCAAACGTGTTTCCAGATGTGTTTGACGAATACCTCGAACAAGTACCTGCCAATGAGCGTGACGACTGCGTTCGCGCTTATTACAAATTGTTGACTTCTCCGGACGATAACGTTCGGCGTGCTGCCGGAGAAGCATGGTCAAAGTGGGAAATGTCCACTTCAAGATTATTCGTTGATGCGGAAATGATTTCCCGGGCAGAAGATAGCACTTGGGCAGATCAGGTTTGTGCATAAACATATCTGACCAGTTTTTTAAATCGCGCCCAGTTCGCACGCATTGAATGTCACTATTTTGTGAACAACGGTTTTTTTGAAAAAGACGGATGGATTTTGGACAATATTGACTCTATTCGTCACATCCCGTGCACGATCATTCAAGGACGTTACGACATGGTGTGCCCAGCAACCAGTGCGTGGGAGTTGCACAAGAAGTGGCCAGAGGCCGAGTTTCATTTGGTGCCTGATGCGGGACATAGCGCGAAGGAGCCTGGAACGACGAAGCTGCTTGTGGCGTCGGCGGAAAAGTACAAGTCAATGTGATGGAAACGGATTTGTTTCGTAACACAATGCCCAACTCCACCAGCAGAAGACTCCGCCGCCGCAGCTGCGCGAAATCGGATGCTGTTGGCCACATATTGACCGCAGTGCAGCTCCCATCGTTCGTGCGCAGGCTCGAACAGATTGTGGACACACAATCACTTTGTGAAGACGGCAATCGCGGCAGCAAGCATCAAAGCACGCCAGTAAGTCCTGAAGAGGTCAAGACGCGGCCTGCAGGCAAGTGCAACCGTTCAGTGACCGCTGTGGAACGGCAGTTGCATCCTCGGATGGAAGTTCCCGGGTGCAGCAGGGAACAGGAGCTTTTGGAGCACGTCGTGCTGTGGCGAATAGTGAGCCAGTGAGTACACCGCGGAGCGTGGCTGACATGGCACGGCACGCAGGCGCCTAAGGATACATACACGGCGAGCGAGACGCGGCTGATGGCGACACTCAGCGGCATGAGCGGACGGATGCTATCGGCGCCGTACGCGAGCGTGCAGCGCGCCATGGACGCGGCCGTGGACGCTAATGCTGAAGCCGAAGGTGACCGTAGGCGGATGTTAAAATGAACACAAAAGGAGTTGGCGCGACGCTCTTGCGCGCGCGACGGCCCTTCGTCGCCTCGACTGCGGTCCCCGTGTCCGTGTGCGTGCCTATGCGGCGAGTGTCGGCGTCCATTGACCACGAGGAAGTCGCCAAGTTTGCCGCAGCCGCGGACGACTGGTGGAATCCCACGGGCCAGTTCGAGATGGTGCAGCACGAGCCCAAACATACACGCATATCTCCTACTGAACTGCTTAATTAGCTGCATAAGATGAATCCTGTACGCGTACGATATATCCGCAACCAGATCCAAAGCAACAAAATCCGCGAATCCTCGGGCAAGGACGTCGAGAGCCTTTCACTAGCCTTTCCATTTTCCAATTTGCGCATCGTCGACGTGGGATGTGGTGGAGGGTTACTGAGTGAATCGCTTGCGAGACTCGGAGCCAACGTCACAGGTGACTGTTCCTTCACCGGCTTGCAAATTCTAACTCGCTCCAAGGTATTGATGCGGCAGTGGAAAACGTTGCGATGGCCACGCATCACGCGCGACTTGACCCTTCGATCAAAGGAACTTTGAACTTTAAGTCAACAACCGCGGACGAGTTGGCTAAAGACGAAGAATCAGCCTTTGACGCGGTGTGCTCTCTTGAAGTGATAGAACACGTGAACGACCCAAAACAGTTTGTACAAGACTGTATGCGACTTTTGAAGGTTTGTCGTGCGAGTGGCACTACCGGCTAAATGTTTTGCAGCCAAACGGACTTGCTGTGTTCTCAACAATCAATCGCACGGCACTATCGTACCTATACACTATCTTTTTGGCCGAACAGGTTCTAAGATGGGTGCCACCTGGTACGCATAATCACGAAAAATACGTCACTCCGCAAGAACTACGCGAGTGGGCGACGCATGCGGGCGGGGAGGTTGTTGATGTCACTGGAATGCACTTTGATCCGTTGCTGAACTCGTGGGAAGCCTCCGAGACCGCAACGGGCAGCACATGCGAGGCTCTCCGTCGCGCAGCTCTTGGAGGTGGTGCGCAGGTGAACTACCTCATGGCCGTGCGCAAGCTGCCGCAATAAACACTGGAAGTCGCGAGTTGTTCAGCAGATGCCAACTTCGCCTGCGCCTTCTGCCGTCACCGCCTCGCCAGTCGCTGCGGTGTCTGGTTTGCATCTCCTCGTCGAGACCATCGGCAACGATCGACAGAGCCAGAGGCAGGGTGTTTCGGACCTGCCAGCCATAGAGACCACGTCCACCAGCTCTCGCGCGCGATCGCACTCGCCTGCTAATTCCGCTCATGCTGTTTCTAAAAGGCGCCGGTTGTCAGACGAATGTTCGACGTCGCAGCAGCTCAAACAGCAGTCGCAATCCAACCATCCGGATGCGAATCATTTGCGCCAAAGCATCAGCAAGAGGCGCAGCCGAGTAGAAGCTCATCTGTCGTTGTCGACGGGGCTGAGCGCATCGGGATCGCCTCCTACGGGACTGTCATCGTCGCAGTCCTCGTCTGTCACAGCTCCAACATTGTCTACGCGCCCCTCACAACTGCCACTATTGCCCTCCCCGTCCACGGTGTATTCTCCGTCACATATGTCTTTCATGCCACAATCCAGTCAGTTGCACCCGTCGCAGCAGCAATACACACAAAGGGCAGCATCGCTTGCACCACCGCCGACGCCAACGACCCATGTGCCGTCGCAAAACACTCAATCGCTTGTATCGCAGGGGCCGGCACTTCTGCTGTCGAAACGCGCATTCGTGTCTCTGTTCGAGTCATTGTACGACGCTGCGGCCGAAGACATTCCTTCTCTGACAGCGCGGCTGAAGGAGCAGCTCCGCAGCAGCGCGACTTTGCTGCAAACTCTGCAAGCGAGCGGAAACATGATTGAGGAGCTCGTGCGAAGCTGTTTTGGCGAGAGCTATCGTGCGCATCTGGAACTATTCGAGCGAGGCTTGACCGAACTGCGCGAACGCGTGAGCGCAGTTGAACAGAGAGACCAAAGTTGGCGCGATGAATTGATTAATCTGCGGGCAAGGGTAACCGCGCTGGAAGAATCGAGCGAACAGGCCTTAGAAAAGCCATAGTCACACACAGCCAGTGAACACAACCAAACGCAAGCAAGGATATTCGCATCTTTTTTTTCTTCATAAATGGACTCTCAGCTCGTTCGTCATAATGCGAATCTGATAGGGGTGGCTTGAAGGCTCTGGTCACTTGCCACACAAAGGCACACGTATTGGTTTGAAGTTTTTATCCCTTATTTATTTATGCTGGGAAAACCGCCGTCTTTGTAGACACTTAAAAACCCCAACCCTTCCAATCTCCGCAAGACACCTCATCACCCAAGGTGCATACGTTCTGCTAACAATAAATTTCCCATCACCTTTTTCGTTCGTCACCATCGTGAATTCCAACACTCCCCCTTCACAATAATCCCATTCCTGCCCGGGCATTCTCAAATTGCTTCTGTGATAGGGCTTTGGTCATTGCGTCCGCCGTCTGGTGTTTCGTCTCAACGTATTTCCATTGGACCTTCCAACTTGCCAACGTTTCCCGAATGAACTGGGTTTTTGCCATTAGGTGTTGTGTCCTGCATTCACAACTGCATTCCTTGCTATCGCTGTAAGACGGGATTCGTCGGCATTGTTCCAGGTTTCTGAGATGCTCGTGAACGTTGTCTCCGTCATTGAGGTTTAATGCCGCGAACCTCTTTCTTGTTCGGATTGCCAAATTAATTGCTGATGATTCTGCAATACCCTGAAGAATGTTCCACTGTAAGACAGGATTCGTCGGCATTGTTCCAGGTTTCCAAGATTGTGACTGTCGTCTCCGTCATTGAGGTTTAATGCTGCGAACCTCTTTCTTGTTCGGATTCGCATTCAAGGCGGCTGACAGAGAAGACTCGTATCATCATCTTTGACAGTGTTATCTATGACGAATGGAGCTTTGCGACAGAGGTTCACCTAAAATCAAAGCTACTGTTCGCAGCACTTGCCAAACCCCGTCCAGAGGGAGATGCAGAAGCCGCTGCAAAGTGGGATGATATCGACAGTCAAGCAATGGGAAAAATTTGCGAGAGAATCAAGCCAAAGTACTACGAATGTGTACGGTCTGCAAAAACGGCCAAAGAAGTTTGGAACATTCTTCAGGGTATTGCAGAATCATCAGCAATTAATTTGGCAATCCGAACAAGAAAGAGGTTCGCGGCATTAAACCTCAATGACGGAGACAACGTTCACGAGCATCTCAGAAACCTGGAACAATGCCGACGAATCCCGTCTTACAGCGATAGCAAGGAATGCAGTTGTGAATGCAGGACACAACACCTAATGGCAAAAACCCAGTTCATTCGGGAAACGTTGGCAAGTTGGAAGGTCCAATGGAAATACGTTGAGACGAAACACCAGACGGCGGACGCAATGACCAAAGCCCTATCACAGAAGCAATTTGAGAATGCCCGGGCAGGAATGGGATTATTGTGAAGGGGAGTGTTGGACCCCCTATTTCCCTTCAGGATATTTGCATCTTTTTTTTCTTCGTCATTTTCTTGTTTTTCTCGGAAAAATTGCCAAATATATCCGTTCTCGCACACAGGTATCTTATCTCTTCTTTATTTGGGGCTTTTTTTGTTGACAGTGAGAGGGAATAAATCGGAATTTGTTTCAGATAAAGAGTTTTTATTTATTCCATTAGTAACTAATATACCACCCATCCCCGGCCGCAAATCCATTTCCACGCGCAAATTCAAGCGCGTAAAAAACATTCACGCCGCCAAGGCCGGGAGGGATCTGGAGGGTTCAAACGCGTCAATTTGCGTGACGTAGGCGTCTGCCGATAATTGCAACATATCCTGCTTCATTTGCTTGAGCTCGAAGCTCCAAGCGTCGCGGCACATGTCCTCAAGCGACATTTCACTTTTCCATCCGAGCTCGCGCCAAGCTTTGGACGAGTCGGAGATTGCTATTCCAACATCTCCGTCGCGGCGCGGACCAGTTTCGGTGGGGATGTCGACTTTGCTGACTTTTTCGACGGTCTTGACGATTTCCAGGACGCTGTAACCACGCCCAGATCCAATGTTGAATGTCAAACAGTTCCAGTCAGCTGCTGGCGATGGGGCTTTTTCTTCAAGTATGAGCAGCTTGCGGAGAGCGGCGACATGCGACCGGGCGAGATCCGTGATGTGAATGAAATCGCGGATCGGGGTCGTGTCGGGGGTCGCCCATTTGCCCAAAATCTTGAATGTGGGGGCCTTGTTCTCGTTGGGCAATCCGAGCTTGGCCTTAAGACGGCGCGCGGCGAAACGCGTCACAATCGGCACAAGATTTGGCGGCTCTTTGCCCTGCATCCCCTCCCCCATGAGACCAGACGCGTGGGCGCCTGGTTGTAAAGGGAAAAAAAGCAAGTGGCACACGATGATCGGTTGAAATACACAACTTGCCTACTGGGTTGAAATAACGCAACATCGCTGCTTTCATGACAACATCATGATTGGAGCCGTTGTGCAGCTTGCACACGTCACGAATGATTTCCTCGTTGTACACTTTAGTGCGTCCGTACGGATTGATTGGTTTGAGCGGTGTTTCCTCGACGACTCCTTGAGCACCCGTACCATCAGTTTTCGTAAAGTCGTATTTCAGCTCATCCAGGGCAGACCCGTATGTGCAAGCGCTGGAAGAGAATACAAATAGCATTTTTTTGCCTCGTGCAGAGGCTGTATCGATAGAGCCGTTAAGCAGGTTTATAGTACTGCCAAGATTAAGTTGGTAGTACATAATGGGATTTGACCAGGATTCAGGCACCGATTTTGCCGCTATTTTAGGCTCTTCAGTTGCATTTCTCTAGGACACACAGCAACTCACAAGCAAAATGCATTATGGCCCACACATTCGGGTGCAAGCGGAAGACCTCGTCCAAGGCGGGCTTGTCAAGCAGATCAATGTTGTGGAAGGCGATTATCTTTTTCCCAGACAATCGCTGTGCGTCAATCATGTTGTCTGGAAATCTCGCATGAGCCAAAAAATACCATGGAGGTTACTTACCGGTATTGGACGTGCTAAGATTGTCCACAACCACAACATTCCACTCCGGCCCGCCTTGCAGGAGTATTTCGAGCACCGTGTTTGAGCCAATATATCCAGCACCACCAGCGACTAGGATGCAGGGTACTGTCGAAGGGACTTTCGGCGGTCCATTCAGGCGGTCAAGATGATGTGCCCCGCCAGGTGATGTGACGGTAGCTTTGTGAGGAATAGGCGAAGTAGTTGGCATTTGTGAAGATAGTTGCTGGAGCCCTTGACGGTTTTTATAACATGCTGTCGTAAAATTTTGCGTGTTTCACAAACGAGGCATCGACAATCTGTTTCAGGTTTTGGACTTGACACAGCAGTCACAACCATCATAAAAGCAACCAGTACTCTGGAGCGAAAACTTCCGGGAGTGGAAGTTTCACCCTGAGTCGGAGTGCCATTACAGATGGGTAGCAACTAACGAACTCTGTTTCCGTGTGTTACCTCCACATTCTGAAAAATTTTCAGCAAAAACGAGGCGCTGGATACATTTTCCAAAGAAGCAACAGGGCAGCGTGCGTGAGCCGCTGGCATCAAAACTCGGCAGCCATACAATTCGGTAAGTTCATTACCTCGGCTGAAAATGTGTTCGAACGGTCAAATCTTCCAGCGAAGAGGAGGTGATGGGATACGTAAACTGGACGCTGTAAAAAAACTCCGCAGGATATCGCAAGCAGAGTATTTAGGTGTTGTCAATCTTTTCCGAAACTCTACTGAAGTCCTTATGGTCCCGGAGAGTATGCACATTGGAAGCAGATAATAAGTTTGCTACCTCTACGAGGAACCTCGTGACTGAAGAGGCCTGTAATATTAACCGGTGTGAAGACCAGGGAAAACCTGGATTACCCGAAAAATATCGCGTGCCGTCGCAAACATCTGACGATGAATGACGTTCTTCACAACTTTTGTTGAGATTTTCTGGGTTGTTCGTAGGCAAGCGTTGTTGGCTTTGAACAAAACCTCAATCTTTCGCGACCCCGCAATACTGCCTGCAAGATTTCCTTGCAGGACAGTCAGTTGTTTGACAGAACAACGTGTGGTGAAACTGGCTCTTGAGCTCACGACACTGTCACTAAAACCAAGCGCCGCGACGGCAGTCGAGGGGCGGGATCCAGATCACTAAACATTAGCAAGCTCACTCAAAGAGCCGCCTGAGGAACAGCAAACGGGCGGTGAATGCGGACAGTTGAAGTTAAAAATTGCGATAATAACACAAATATGCGGATCCGCCCTGCCTCGGCCTCCGCGGCGCGCGATGCATCGTCTGGCGCAACTACACACTCTCCCCATGCTGCATCCAGTGCGCTTATGGCCCAGCTGCTGAGCGCGTCATTCAACCAGGACGCTTCGTGCGTCGCTGTGTCGTTTCCGGATCCGTCCCCCGCGACGGGATTCCAGATATTCAACTGCGACCCCTTTGGCCGATTCTATAGTTCCGCATCAGCCACAACTGCTGCCATCGGCAGCGTTCCCGTCGGACTCGCGGCCGTCGTGCGACCGGCGATTGTCGAAATGCTCTTCTGCACTTCGCTTGTGGCACTGGTCGGTGAGTCGCCGCGACGACTGCAGATTGTCAACACGAAGGTGCGTTCGCTTTCTTCTCAGTAACTTGCGTCGAATCGCATAATTCGCGGCTGGAAAATGCTTCCCCACGGCGCAGCTTGAGTGTCTCTTCGACTGAATTAAAAACACAGAGGGACTCCACAATCTGCGAGCTCTCGTTTGTTTCGTCAATTCTGTCTGTGCGATTGAACAGAAAACGATTGGTTGTGGTTCTCGAGGAGCATATATACATATACGATATCGGTGAGATACGCGGTTTGCGCAAAGCAAGAACTCAAATCCAAATCCAAAACAGCGAACATGAAACTTTTACATACTATTGATACCGCGCCGAATCCTCACGGTGTGGAATCTTTTCATGCTGCTTCAATTTTTTTTTTTTTTTTTGTTGCTGAAGCAACTTGCAGCACTTTGCGCTCTGGCTCCTTCATCTGACAATTGTTTTCTCGCTTACCCTCCATCGACTGCCGGCGGCTCGTCGGGAGATTTGCTGATTTTCGATGCGATTAACCTCCAGGCTGTAAACATTGTCCAAGCACATAAGACCTCGCTTTCGTGCATTACGTTCAGCTTTGATGGATCTGTTGTGGCGACTGCCAGCGATAAGGTTTGATTGGTTCTATTTCTGTGATCAATTTGGTTTATTCCAACATGCCGGTACGTTAGGGCACTGTGATCAGGGTGTTTTCAGTTCCGAATGGACAAAAGCTTCATCAATTTCGGCGCGGCACATACAATGCAACGATATATTCACTTGCATTCGACCTAAGCAACAAATATCTGGCCGTCAGCAGCGATACGGACACAGTTCACATTTTCAAACTAGAAACTGATTCTGAGAGGAAAGAGCGAGAGAAACGGCTGAACGCACACATTGCGAGCGGGGGCGGCACATTCTTTGAATCTGTTGTGGGAGTAAGTACACCGACAAGCTTGGACTCAGCGAAAAAGATGATTGGCGGTATAGTTGGAACCGGCCTTGCAGCTGTGTAAGCAAAATTTTTGTGATTTACGAAGTCCTATGATCTCAAAGTTCTATTTCAGACGATCGCCAATCGCGTCCGCAACATCTGCTGTGTCTTCGTTCCTTCCGAATACCATAACAGAGATCTGGGAACCACAGAGAGACTTTGCCTTTGCCAAGCTTCCGCAACAGTCGAAGGGGTTCCAGAACATGTGCGCGCTGATAGGTGGTCCCGGGCTTGCTGGAGTGTTGCCGCTTGTAGGCACTGCGACGATAGCGTCAACGGGTTTTGACGCGTCGGAGATGACTGCGTCGATGGTTGCGGGGCAGCTGCAGTTGGTGGTTGTGAGTGCTTGCGGGTTCTTCCATGTGTTTTCCGTGGACGCGGACACGGGCGGCGAGTGCGTGCAGCAGAAGGAGTACTCGCTGTTGGACGACTGAGTCTGGCTGGGATTGACTATTTGTTGATATCAAGTTTGTTACACATGAATGCCCTGGTTGTGAGGTGCGGCGCGCCGGCCCATTCCCTTCGCATGCATTCGGGCGCACAGCCGATGTCACTGGCTCTGAGAACACGTGCGTACTCGACGCCCACTCTAGCGCAAAGCAGACGTCAGAATATGAAGTTGTGGGCAAATGTAGCCGGAAAACTCGGCCGCCAGAACTTTCCGGAGTGGATCGAAAGCTGGGGCCAAAAGCCTTTCTGTAAGCGTCTCTTCCTCATCCTCTGTTACTTTGTTGGGAAAAGGTCATGTTGGAGACCTTCCAGTATTTTTTCCCATTGACAGTTAACACTATCCCATCAGATAACACGGGCTACGTCCTCACCGCATTGACGGCGTCTTCTTTTTTCGTTCCCGGACTCGTGTATTCGCCGTGGATTGCTTCCGGACTGGTGTCGCTCTATTGGTACGTTGGCATCACAGACATGCGTCAGGTGCGCCACGCTGTCCGGCGCAATTATCCCGTTCTCGGAAACATTCGATACATTCTGGTGAGTTTAAATAATAGTTTTTCGCACTTGGCTGGTTACTCATTTCTGCAGGAAAACATAGCACCAGAACTTCATCAGTATATTGTGGAAGGCCCGCTGGAAGGGGTGCCATACACAAAGGAGGAACGTTCGATGGCGTACCGGCGATCAAAGCCGCATACAAATCATTCGATGCCGTTTGGAACGCGTCTGGACGTGTCACAGCCGGGTTACCAATGGGTCCACCACAGTTTGTATCCTGTAACAGTCCCAGAGGAAGCCGAACGCGTGGTTATTGGTGGTCCTGCGTGTCTGCAGCGGTACAGCGCCAGCCGGCTGAACATATCGGGCATGAGTTACGGGGCGCTGAGCAGTCGCGCTATCGTTGCGTTGAACATGGGCGCCAGGATGGGCCACTTCTACCACAACACTGGGGAGGGCGGTTTGAGCACGCATCATCTGGAGCACGGTGGCGACTTGGTGTGGAACGTTGGGACAGGATACTTTGGTTGCCGCACGATGGACGGCAAGTTTGACGCAGCTGCATTTGCAGAGCGCGCCATATTGCCGCAGGTGAAGATGATTGAGCTTAAGCTGTCGCAAGGAGCGAAACCAGGCCATGGCGGGATGCTTCCTGCTGACAAGATCACACCCGAAATTTCCAGCATGCGTATTGTACCTATGGGCCAGGATTGCATCTCGCCTCCAGCACATACTGCCTGTCCTCCAACTGCGACTGGATTGCTGGAGTTTGTGCAAAAACTGAGAAACCTTTCTGGAGCGAAACCCGTGGGCATCAAATTATGCGTTGGAAGACCCGATGAGCTGGCCGAACTCGTAGCTGCAATGGTACAAACAGGTATCAAACCAGATTTTATTACAGTCGACGGCAGTGAAGGAGGGACTGGAGCAGCACCGATAGAATTTTCAGACAGTGTCGGTATGCCTATGATGGAAGGGCTGACTTTGGTGAATGGGCTGTTGCGTGGAGCTGGAATTCGAGGTTTGTTAAGTTAAAAGCGATTCATTGAGTTAACGGCAAGAAAAAGACGAGATCACTGTGATTGCAAGTGGAAAAATTTTGAGCGCATTTTCGATTGTGAGAGCGTTTGCTCTTGGAGGTATGCGGTGCTTGTACGTGCTGCCAGATTCTCATGCCAATTACAGCCGACGTCTGCAACAGTGCCAGAGCGTTTTTGTTTTCGCTGGGGTGCATTCAAGCACTTAAATGCAACTCCAACAAATGCCCAACAGGTGAGAACGAGTGCCGTACTCTTTGAACTCACAGTGAAAGCCTCTAGGAATCACTTCAAGCGATCCCAAGCTAGTTCAAGGCCTTGACATTTTGGACAAGTCCAAGCGTGTGTATAGGTTCCATAACTCAACGCTTCATATGGCGATGGAGTTGATTGGGGCCATGGGTTTAGACAGTCCAGCAAAACTTGAACCACGGCATATAATGAAACGGGTTTCCGTGAGTCATGTCGCAAGTTTTGAGGAACTTTATCCAAGCGTTGAACCTGGGTCACTGTTGGCTGGAAGTGCTCCAAATCATTTCCAAAAGCTGTGGGATGATGCTGTGGCAAAACTCAAGCGTGGAGGGTGATGCGTTTGGATAATAGTCAATGAATATGGACCATCCAGCGAAGTACTAACAACCAATTACACCAATTTCGTTTTTTCCGGCAATTTTGAATAATTGGCACTAGATTCACGCTTAAAGGCTCGTGTTGCCTTAAACAGCTCGATGGCTTTATTCCCAAAACAACCCAACGCGAATACTATTTCCTCAAAACCGAATTATTTGCAGGTGAGAGGCTCCAATGATATTTTAGAGTCTATTCTGCTGCGTGGGAAGTAAAAATATTTTGGATCTTCAGAGCTGCCAGTAATTTTGTACGATCTCAGCAAAGTCGCAACCATAACTTTCATCTGAAAGGCAACTTCTCATAATTTTGCGCAAATGTCAACAAACCTGCAACTTCGCGAAATTCATGCCGAGGCACATTCTTTCTCCGGTACCAAACGGCAAAAATTCCATCGGATTAGCTTTGTCATACGCATCTGCACCGAGAAATCGTGCGATTCTGAATTCATCTGGATTGTCCACGAGAAATCCTCGATTTCTGAGGGGTGCAAAGGCCGTTCCGGCAGGGATCTTCACTCCATCAAGCTCAAAATCTTCGGTTGCAACGCGGATGATCAACGGCACAGAACCGCAAAGACGCTGGGATTCTTTCACAAACGCATCAAGTAAAGGAAGAGAGCTGATCGATGAAATCGAGTCTAAAACTCCTGGACGGCTGACTTCCTCGCGAAGATCATGAAAGTCTTGTGGCAGAATGGCATTCGCGAGGTGGTGGAGTAATGTTGCCATCTGGTCAGATGTGCTGTCGTCACAGTTAGTTGCAGAAAATCCGAATTAAAGGTCACAAACGTCTCAACCGCGGCCACAACCAAGTTGAAGAACATTTTAACAATGTCCTCCTTTGGCAAATGATCTCCGCCATACTTGGCCGCGATGAGCGCATCGAGGCCGTCTTCGTAAGATTCTCCGTTCTCCATCCGTTCATCGATAACATTACGACATTCCTTGATGATTGAATCTCTTGCTGCGAGTCCCTTCGCAATATTGCCTTTGAAATCCATCCACTCCGGCAGGAATTTTTGCAAAACCATGTTGCCAAAGGTTATGAATGCCTCCGAAAGCATTTTCATACGGTGCAACTGGGATTGATTGCCTCCGACAAATAAAATACAAACTGCATTATATGCCGACTGCTTTAAAAACGAATCTGGAAACACAGGTTTGGCCACGCTGCTCCGTGCCAAAGTGGCAATGATTGTTGTCGTGTTAATTCTGATTTGGTCGAAAGCCGCTTCTAAGGATCTGGCGGCGATGAAAGCCTAAATCAGCTCAGCGGAGATGGGGACTGGGCCAACGAACCGCTTAGAAACAAGATGATGTCCGAAACTGCGCAGTCGCTTTTGTTCAGATCCGGTAGCCGCAAGGACACCTGGGCACAGACCGTATTTTGGAGCACCAACGAGCATATATGACGGATGTGGTTTGGAGAGGACCACTTTAATCAGTGCGGGGTCATCAAAAGTCAAAAAGTCGTCCATTCCAGGAAGTCGCACGAATACGGGAGATTTAGCGGCATATATTTTCTTGGCAAAGCTCGGACCTATTAAGTCTAGCAAGTTGCCGAGGACGGGTAGACCCGGTAGATATGCAAATGGCAGACGATTCCGTGCATTTTTTCTGTGGATGAAGAACCAGTATACTGTCGCGGCGACAGCAGCTGCAGCTGCAGCGGCAGTGGCAGTGGCAGTGGCCGTGGGTGAGTAGGAGTACATGTGCGCCGTATTAGAAGTGGATTTCTCAAAATTCGCAACTTTTGCAGTTGCGGCTTTGCCGTGGGCAGTCCCGAAAGTGCTGAAAATCTGCGCTGACGAGTCCTTCAAGTGACACGTGCTCGTCAATGAGCTTTTGGATACCGAAACTGTCCCAAACAATTCAAAACTAATAAGTCCCCAACCTCAGGCCAGAGCGCCCAGCAGCCCCAAAATGCCGCTTAGCGTTGAGAAATTGCTAATAAATTCAAATGACAAAACGGAAGTTCGAAGACGGTTCGACCACGCATTCTGCACCGTCACACTCTGATCTTGTTAACGCAGATTCGAGTGTCTTTGTGGCCGTCCCAAACTGTCCAACGGACCTGATCTTTGCGCTGGACGGGGCCTACTCAGCTGACACACATCCCAAAAAGGTTAACTTAACCATTGGTGCGTACCGCGATGAGAACGGAGATCCATGGATTCTTCCTGTCGTTCGAAAGGTTCTGCCGCCTTTTGAAGATTGATATGATTCTGCATTCGGTTCTGAAGTTCTGTGCAGGCAAAAGAGATCGTCATGAACGACCCCACAATCAATCACGAGTATTTGCGTATGGATGGTCTTCGAAGCTTCACGGACGCCTCTGCGAAGATCATTCTGGGGTCTGGCAGTCCCGCAATCAAAGAAAACAGGGTATGGTTATTAGTAATTTTTTTCGAGCTGTTAGTAAACATGCATTTTCGCAGTTCGCAGGAGTCCAGTCTGTTTCTGGTACAGGAGCTGTCCATCTCGGTGCGAGCTTTCTTGGGGAGTTCAAAAGTGATGCCGACGTGTATGTTTCCGATCCCACATGGGGTGAGTGTTTCCAAAATAAATATCGCTAAACTACCATATCGTTTCGAAAGGTAACCACCCGGACATCTTCAAGACAGCGGGATTTATTCCGAAAAAGTACAATTACTGGGATGCCAAAACGCGTGGTCTTGCCTTCGACGACTTCCTTAGCACTCTGGAAACCGCCAAAGATGGCTCAATATTTGTCCTACACGCATGTGCTCACAATCCCACTGGTGTGGATCCGACGCAAGATCAATGGAAAAAGATTGCTGAAGTTATGAAAGCAAAGAAGCATTTTCCCTTCTTTGATTGTGCGTATCAAGGATTTGCTAGTGGCAGTTTGGAAAAAGATGCATGGGCAGTGCGCTACTTTGTCGATGCTGGCTTTGAACTTTTCGTCGCACAGAGTTATTCTAAGAATTTTGGAATTTACAGTTGAGTGCGGTCACGAATTTTGTAATTCTAAAACATGTTTTATCAGGCGAACGCTGCGGTAGTCTAACTGTTGTCACATCAAGCGAGGAACAGGCTGTCAACGTGAGGTCGCAGCTTTGCAAGCACAATCGCCAGTCTATTTCAACTCCTCCAGCGTTTGGTGCCCGGATTGTTAGTGCGGTTTTGAACGATAAAGATCTGTTCAGCGAGTGGGAAGAGAATTTGCGTACTATGTCGAGCCGCATCATTCGGATGAGGCAAGAGTGTGTGCGCCATCTCACGGAACTCAAGACACCTGGGACATGGACTCACATTACTTCTCAAATCGGAATGTTCAGTTTCACTGGACTGACTCCAGCGCAGGTGCAAGTCTTGCGGGACAAGTTCCACGTGTATTTGATTCCGAATGGACGCATCAGTGTTGCAGGTTTGAACGAGCGCAACGTGAGATGGTTTGCCGAAGCAGTTGATTGGGCGGTACGCAATGCGTAGACATCAAAGGAAATAAACTTCCGACCGCGCAGTTGGCAATAGCTTCGCAGTTGCAGTTCCGAGCACGGTAGAATTCGAAGAGCCCAAACTACCTAACTATGCCAAACAAGCCCTAAATGAGTTTCGACGCGCTACGTGCAGAGGTTGTCGCCGCACACGGACGCATCTCCGCGCTAAAGAGCGTATCCCCTTCTCCAGAGGCAGATGCCGCTTTTGCGTCCCTTGTGGCTCTGTGTATCCAGCCACCGTCATCGTTCAACTTTGACACTTACGACGAGGTTGCACGGTTCCTCGAGGAGGACTCTGTGCTGCAACCCCTTGTGCCCCAGCTTCTATCCTTCTACAGTTCCCGCCAGTCGGCTATAGAGTTCGAGCACGTTCGTAACTTTCTTGCTGCGGAGGATCCTGCTGCCGCGCTCGTTGCATTCCCAACTCACCGCAACTACAAAGACTTGACAGCCAGTGAGCTCACAACGCTGTGTATGGCAGCCGGAGTGCCGATGGATGCCGCAGCCTCTAAGTTTGCGAAGGTATTGTTCGTAGGTAGTGGACCGCTCCCTATTTCGGCTGTGATGCTCGCACGTGGGCCGCTGAGCGCTTCGCATTTCACTTGCATGGATCTAGACGCGGATGCGAATGCACTTGCCGCGTTGCTGACGGCGCAGTGCTGCGGAGGAACCGAGTTTGAGTTTGTGACCACGGACGTGGCGAGCCTGGAGCCGCGGGTGACAGCGGCAATCGCAAACGCGGATGCAGTATTCATGGCAGCAATGGTGGGCATCACACGGGAGGACAAGCGGCGGAACTTGCTGCGGATAACAGGAGCCATGAAGGAAGGTGCGGTGCTGCTAGCGCGCAGTGCGCGCGGCCTGCGTACGCTGCTGTACCCTGCGATTGAAGATGGGACTGTGGCGGCTAGCGGTATGCGCGTTGCCAGCGTGTTCCACCCCGAAAACTACGTAATCAACTCAACCATTGTCATGGTGAAGGAGGCTTGATCACCTAATAAAACAAGGCACCAATGAGTATTCGAATATCTCTGCTACACGTAACTCCAGAAAGCACCTCCGCAGAAGCTGCTTGTGCTCCGACGCCCAACGTGTTGGCCCGAGAATGTTACGAATATCAGTGAGAAAGGTGTGAATTGGGAGCATTGGATCACATATTCATTCGTGGTTATGTTAGCAGTCTTGGCGGTGATTGAGATGGAAATCTTTCTTGCAGAATTTGTTAGTCACGCGTGAACTCACCCGCGGGCAAAGGTCACGCACGAATGTTTCCTTCGCAACTATCGCGCCTCCGCGGTCGATGACATCACGTCATCCTTCGCTCAACCACTCTCGCATTACGATGATCTGTTTAACAATCTGATCAAGCGCTGCCGTTTTCAACATTCCTCCTCAGACGTAGCAGTAGCAAGTTAAGCCCGTAGCGTGGCTGTCCGCGTGAACGCGCGAGCCCCGTCGGGCACTGCGATAAGCTATTGCAAGAAGCGCAAAGATATTCAAGAGAACCAACCGGCGCGGAAGGACGACGGCAGATTCGGCTTCAAAAACTGCGCCACAGACAGTTTGATGCTCACTAGTACAGGTTTCAGAACGTAAAATCTCGGTTTTGTGAAAAGCGGTGTGAGAAATCTGAGACTGTCAAACGGTAATTTACTAAAACACTCAACATCTAAATCATCCGCAGAAAATATATTCCCCGGTAGTTCCGTCCAAAGTGCAGCCGATTGACGTTCCAATGACGGAGTTGTCCAATCCTGCGACACTGAATATTGCAGTGATCAACCCGCTGAACCCTTCACCAGCAGTGAGACCCGAGGCAAGAGCAAGGCCAAAGAGCTCGTAAGAGTTCGGGCGCCACTTGCCCCAGATAATGGCGAATGTGGCACCAATGGCCATGGCAATCGAGTAGGTCTGAGTGTTGAGCACAAACGCGACACCCATGGCAGTCCAGTTGGGAACGAAGACGTGGTACTTGCTTGGTATCCAGAAGTGCTTAACAACGGTGGTGAGGACGGCGAGGATCATGAACACCAAGGCAGCGTACAGCGATGAATCCGGGATGGAGATCGTGCTGTCCGTCAAAACTTTCGCGACCGCAGCCCACGCGCTCACTGAAGGAATACCAAACGCGCACTCATCATAGGAAGCATCATTAATGCATGGGTATGCCTTCGAAAAGACTACGTAAACACCGAATCCGATGAAGGCTGAGAATAGCGCACCAACAACTTGTCCGTAGAATTGAGAGCGAGGACTTGCATTAAGGAGGTATCCGGTCTTCAAGTCACCGACCATATCAGCAGAGTGGTACGCGGCGGAACCAGCGACGGAACCCGCAACCAAGTTAATAGTTTGAGCAGGTGCAACAGCCAATCCCTGGCCCTTGGTAATACCACCAAACACAAGTTGTGAGAGCTTCGCAACAGCACTGATGGGGTTAATGTCGGTGTCTCCAGAGGCTTGGATCCCAATGAACGAGAACAGGAATGCAAGGATGACAGCAAGGATGGTGTGACCGACAGGAACATCAAATTGCGCCTTGAGGACAACAATTGAGAAGATCATAGAGATAAATACTCCAAGGACCCATTCCCAAGTGGCGACACGTTCCGCAGGGGTAGCTGGATCTTCGTCGTCAACTTCTGTGTTTGTGTTCTCCTTGCGAGTGACAAGGCTGACAATCTCGGCAATACCAAGCCTGATCGCATTTGCCAGGGATTTGTAGTTCATGGCCATTTCCGCGAGGGAGTGGGCAAGCATCATAGCAACACCAGGCCAGAGCATCCAGAATCGAGGAGTAGCACGTCCCTTAATGGGGTTGGAACCAAAATACAACCATTCGTCCAATTTGGTCGCGTTTCCGCCGTTGAATCTTCCAACAGCCAATCCATTTTTCACTAGCTGGGGTCCAAGAATTCCATAAGCCAGAAGAGAGCCGAAGAACATTGAGTAAGAGGCGTTCGGCCCGGAAAGCATACCAGCACCAAAGAAAGCCGGAGTCCATTCAAGAACCCATGCCCAGTTTTCCATTGCAATCGCACTTGGAACACCGGCGTGTGCAATCCAATATCCAATATGCCAGTCGTGCAGGATACCAGGAGCGAACCACTGAGCAATGCAGAAAAGCATGGCGCCAACGAACGAAACCAAGGTAACTAAGGCTTGTTTCTTTCCTATTTCAGCGCCACCAACAGAGTCATGCATAGAGCGGATTGTTACAGCTGCTGCAGTTGGCGACGGGAAGGTGAGCTTGTACTTGATCACAAAATACCGACGAAGTGGCACCGCGAAAAACAAGCCGTAGTAGGAAGTAACAACGGCGAGCGAGATCAAACGTCCCGCATCATCTACAGGACTGGCACCAAGGAGACCCAACTGGTACATGGCCGGAATAGCCGAGACCCACATGGATCCGAGAGCACTGGTGGCCGTCGCAACTGTCTGGACAGTACAGTTTTCCTTGGGGCCGAAGTAACTACCTCCCCCAAAGTACCACGGAAGGTTACTGAGGGGCTTCACGATACCAAATCCAAAGATAGCTCCAACCAGACCAGCACCGAAGGTGAATCCAGTCTTGAGACCCAGATATACGTTGGAGGCACAAATGATGCCGCCAACTAACACACCAATTACGCATGCGCGGACGGTGCTGAAAGGATCGAATCGGTTATACCATGAAGATCGGAGATCGGGCACTCACAGCTGCTGCTCAGCAGGCATGTCATCTGGGAACGGCTGGTGCGGGTTCCGCTTGGCTATCTTCTCTTCAGCGACGGTGGGGACGTCGCCTTTCTCGTCAGCAATCATTCTGTGTTGCGGTTTGGAATTGGCGTTGAGGAAACTTTGGACGGTTTATTGGCTTTTTGTAGGTTTTTTCCCAAATTGCGTAAATTTCTGTTTAGGGTTTTTGGTGGTGCGCCGTAAAGATCTTTTCGGCAGCAGTGCCCAGAATCTCACACAAACAGCACACATACCATGGATTTTCTTGATCTTCAAGCAGCGTTGTTAGTTCGGCACCTGCTTTTGGTTTCGCATGTGTTGAATGCAATCATTTAATCACGAAGATTCTGAAAATATGCGCATCTACTGTTTTTACTCAGCCACTCTGGCAATTCTTTCAGCATCAAGAAGACCAGAACATTTGTGTCCAGGCTTCCAATGTGATATCTATGTGCACCTCATGAGCGGATCGGTCATACGTGACCAGAAGACCGTCAACCAACGATGACGCCACCCACAGAATCTGGGCTTGTCCCATCAAGTTCTCAAGCCCCTTTCGGAATAAACCTTTAATCAGGATCTTATCGCCAAGTTAAAACACGTAGCTCTTAAAAAAAGTTGAAATCATAGCAGGCTTATTCGATGTCGCTGTTACTACCTTTTGTGGGAACAGGCCAAATTTTCGGTGAGTCGGCCCCAATTTGCGTTTCGGTCGTCACGAATCACCTACTGCGGCTTTGATCTCATCAACGATGCTCGCAAAGAGTCGCCATCAAAATACCCCGAGTTTCCAGGAGTTACAATCGACTCCTAAAGTGGGGCATGTCCGTCATGTGGACGACGCTAGCCTGAAGTTGAATATGACTTCATTCTTTCACTTTTTGAATGCATCTGTTTCAGTTGGCATCCTTCAATTAAAGTTAGCCATTCAAGTAATTATTCAGGCCATATCCGCAGGTGTGTCGTGTCGCTCAAAGAAAAGAGTTCACCAAATTGATTCTTTAAAGTCATCTGGAATCTCCGGAGATCCAGGTACAGAAACTACAGGTGACTGGGGAATAAGTGCTTCGTCAAAAAGAATCTCCAACTCAATTTTTGAGCATCAGCAACAATTGTGTTAGAATCGACCTCCAAGTTCAAAGGCTCATGCAGTTAGTCCATTTCTTAGATGACAAGAACATCGTAGACCAGCCCATATGCCCGGAAGAGAACGGGTCGCTCTTCGACGTCAGTAGAAGCAGGTTTGTTTTGGACAGTCATGTTATGGGTCACAACTGGAGGAAGAAAAACTGGAATGACAGAGTGCAATTCCTTGGACAACCAGCTGATGCACACGCGCTGACGGAATTGGAAACATTTGATTTGCGATGTTGTTCTCGTGGTTCAGTCTCATGACGCAGTCGAAAAGCGAAAGACCAAACACAGACAGTGACAGCTGTGACTCCTGTGACTCCAGAAGAGTTTTGGAATGCAAGACAGGGGGTCACGTTGTGGACTTCAAAATCCTTCCCGGAAAAACGGTTCCTAGGTTGAGAATATTGTAAAAGGCGTCTCTACGAGTGTACGCAGCAGGAAATGCTACGGACCAGCTTTCTGGCAGTCCCAGTGAACTTATTCGAATACTGGCACCAATGAAAGATACGGTCTGCATTTTGTCTGTCTCTTAATAAGCATGGTGTTGGGACCAGCTTCAAACTGACATTGTTAAATCCTTTTTAGCCTGTTCTCGAAACTGGCAACTCTGAAAACTGAATGACTAAACAAAAAGCACTTTCCCACTGAAAAATTCAACGGCGCCACTGTCGCATGTGAATTTTTTCATTTCGGATGCCTAGCATCACATACTTCGAAAGGTTGAAAAACGAGTTTTGGCAGGGTCTCACACGACCAGGCACTGCAAATGATGGAAGTATAGGTTGCCACATTTGGACAAAATAGCCGGCAACAGTTTCTTCGCGGACGATTGCTTCCTTTGATGACACAGCTGTATTTGGGAATTCGCTTACTTTGTAAACAAACGTCAAGAACTTTTACTGATCACCTGCAGTGCCACTGATGATCATCGTTGTCATAGAAGTCAGCAAACTCTGAGAAATAGACTTCGGTAATTGGCAGTTCACGTAATGCGTAAGCGTCTTTTCATTGTCAAGTAAAAGCATCGCGCTCCGGCACCGAACCGCTGATGAGGTAACACTAGGTAAATTTCGAAAACAAGAAACTAGGAAACTACGTGTTTTCAGATCTAGTAGACTCGACGACTCTTCTCAAGTGGGACTTCCGCATTGATGGCTACTTCGTAATGGTATACTGTGAGGAGGTTGCATAACTTTGAGGACGGCCGGGCCAGATTGTGAGGAAGCACCGGACCCGCGGCAGGTCGCTTCCGAGTTGGAGATGTATGACACTTGAGTAAACGAGGAGTCGACGGCTTGTCACAAGAGCTCCAACAGTCGTGCTCATCACGTCATCATCTACGCCAAACTTAATTCTGTCATCATTTCAACTCTTCGGGAATCCTCAAACCCTCGCAGCGCTCGTCGTATCTACGATTGCAATACAGCATGAGCATAGACCTGTGGCCAATCAACAGACACAGCCAAAATTGAATTTTTTCATTAAAACAAGCAATTCATATTTTATGCAAAGCAAAGAAGTATGTACAGCACATGTTCCGTATTGCCTCTATCCGGGAATGGACAGCTCGATTGCCTCCCGCTCATCCTCTTCCTCGTCTGTGCTACTGTTCGTCTCATTGGCATCGTGGTCCAGAATGCGCAGCATCCGGAACAAGCACCGACGCACGCGCGGCATAAACACCAGCAGCATCAGCGGTGACCAAACGGTATCCAAAAGCACAAGCTCGGATGCGCATACTATCAGCCACAGGGGATACGCCCTCAGTCCGTCTTCGAACGCCAACGAGGCCAGCAGCGCGATTCCTATAGGCAGATACGAAATAACAGTACAAGCAGACATGGCGAAGCAGGTCTTAAAGGCTTTTTTTTGAAGCAGAATGCGGATACGGAGTTCGAGGTTTGTTGTCCAAGAAGCCTCAAGATTTCTTGACATTTGGCGGAACGTGAGATAGTAAACTCCAATCACCAAGCATACGCCACCCATTATTGCGAGAGACATTCCAGCTACAACGCCTTGATTAACTGAGCTTTCTAGGTACGAAATGCCGAATCTGTTCGGCGTTTCTGGCTGCTGCAAGTTAGGATTCCCGAAAAAAGTAATAAAATACAAACCACACTGAAGCAAACAGCCACCAGAGCGACAGAAGCTATTGCGGCCATCAAAATTATGCCTTTGAAGTTGGATTCGACTGCTTCATCTGTTTTCTCTTTGAAGACAAAGTAGCGTGAAAGCGCCAGCAAAATATTGCTGACAATCAGCCACACGGTGGCAACGTAAGACAGGGCAGCATCCACTCTGCAATATGCTTGAGACAAAAGTATTGGGTTGAAAGCGTCCAATGAGAACCGAACGAGAGAAGCTACTGCCCAGATGAGTATAACAGTAGTAAGCAAGACAAGCACAGAGTCCAGAGTGGATGTGACCAGTGACCGCCGATGAAGTGCGAAAGTGGCCAAAACCAGACCAGAAAGGCTGGAACCGATGACCAGCGTTGGAATCAGCACAACGACCCGAACATAGAACACGGCGTCCATCCAAACTCAGCAAAATAGAAATTTTCTGCAATATGAAACAAACCAACAGCAAGCCCAGCTGATAAGCATCGGCAATTGCTCCAAACAAAAGCGATTAGCTGGAAGCATCTGCGCCAAACACAATCAACTGTCCACATCGAGCTTTGCCTTTTTGATCCATTCGGCTAGAATCGTAGGGAATCTTTTTACAGCAGATGCCGCTTAAGCGATGCATTTTCTGGCAGCCGGCCGTGGCCTATGTTGAGAAAAACTAACAAAAATGGCAGATTTTGTCTGTGAAGGTGCGCTGGAAGTGCATCATTTGCGCGCTGATCCATCTCCTAATTCCTAGGCTCTGCGCGCATTCCTGTACCTCCAGGATCCTCGCAAGATGTCTTTTACAATCCGATCCAGGAGTTCAATAGGGATATGGTACCGCCCAAGGCAATCTGCATTTGAAGCTCACGTATGCGTGCCAGTCTATAGCCGCCATCTCCATGTACGCTGCGCGGCATCCGCCGTCGCGGGCGCACGCAGCGAAGAAGCCGCGATGCGATCCCGAGCCGAAACTCGAAATGCATATTCTCGAGGGTCTGTCGGCGACGGGCCTGCGCGCAATACGGTACGCGAAAGAAATCAACGCGCCGGGAATCGGACGGATTGTCGCGAACGACTTTGATGCGGCCGCAGCAGCCGCTATTCGGCGGAACGCGCAAGAAAATGCTGTTTTAGGGAAGGTGGTTCCGAATCACGGCGACGCTAAGTTTGTCCCCTCTTGCTTCTTTTTTGCTTTTTTTTCTTCTTTGTGTTTCTTTTTTTTTTTTTTTTTTTTTTGTTCTTCTCGTTGTTGCTGTTTTTGTCCATTCGTTAAACTCTTGTGACTCACATTTTCTTGAACAGCTTAGTCATGTTTGAATCCATGCAGCCTACGGGATTCGGTGCAGAAAATTTACGCTTTCACGTCGTTGATTTGGATCCGTACGGATCTGCCGCACCGTTCATTGATGCAGCGGTACGAAGCATCGTTTCAGGAGGACTTCTGTGCATAACATGCACTGATTTAGCTGTGTTGGCAGGAAGCCAGTGGGAGGCGTGCTGGGCGAAATACGGCGCGATGCCAATCCCAAACTCACAGTTTTGCCACGAAATGGCGTTGCGAATGCTTCTCCAGTGTGTTCAAACGTGTGCAGGGAGGTACGGCCGCAAAATAGAACCACTGTTGAGCTGCAGCATAGACTTTTATGTTCGAGTCTTCGTACGAGTGGTTGAAAGTGCGGCCGAGTCGAAAAAGATGGTTGCGTAAGTTGAGAACTTGAACAATATCAAGTCAAATCATTTTTGGCAGAAATTGCGGCATGGTTTATTCCTGTGTCGGCTGTCGTTCTTACACCGTATCGAGGATGGGTTCATACGTGGTTGAAGGAAATAAGCCGCCGAAATTCAAAAACCCGTCCCTTGCGGCTCTGGGAACAAACAGCAACTGCGAAATTTGCGAATCAAAGCTTCATATTGGCGGCCCGTTGTACACTGGCCGCATTCACGATGTCGATTTTGTATCGCAAATGATTGAACACGTCAAGACAACCTGCCCAGTGGCAGACGAGTCATCACATACAAACACAGGCACAGCGGTTAATTTGCCCACGCCAAAGTATAAAACTCATGCGCGAATGCTGGGGATGCTGACAGTAATTTCTGAAGAAATCGCGGATTGTCCTTTGTATTACAGCTTGGACAGCCTCTGCCAAGCACTACACTGCCTTGTACCACCTGCAAAGATCTTTTTGAGCGCACTAGTGAACGCCGGATACAAATGCAGCGGCACGCATTGCTCGAAGACTGGTTTCAAGACAGATGCGCCTAATAGTGTGGTCTGGGACATTCTAAAAGCATGGATCAGCCAAAACCCTGTGGCATCGAAACGGTTGGTTGAAGGAGCAGTTGTCACGCGGGTGCTCGCACGAAGAGACAGCGGGTTGAAGGTTAACTTTACAGCGAATAAGGATGCGGAGGCTCTTTCGAAAAAGGCTGGGCTTGTTCGATATCAGGAGAATCCGAAAAATTGGGGCCCGAAATCTCGGGCGCGGCCCAGAGATAAATCGGAAATGGTAGCGGGAATTGAAGGAAACGAAGTGACGGATGAGAAGTGAAAAAGAAAAAGAAAAAAACAAAGAAAAACAACGTATCCGCCACATCAATGTACCAACCCGAGTGATCTAGAGGTGCAGTTTCTGAATGTGGAGTACCACAATCCATAGATGGCGTGACAATGCGATTCCATTTTTGAAATGTCGGTATGGGCAAATTTTCGAGTTACGGCCTTCCGACTTTGCATGTCTGCGACACCGGAACGGCAGATTGTTATAGATTGATGGATAATTTGTGTGTGTATGAAAGTCTTCTTGTTCTGCATAAGCAAAGGATTTCGGATGGAGATAGGAGAATGCACACGCCAAGGCTTGATTTCAAAAGCATAATTTTCAGTGCTTTACCAGAATTTCTACAGATAAAGTCAGAGAAATAATAGTGCCTTCAGATGAACTCCATGTTCAGTCGTATTATGACTGGGGGAAAAAAAAACAAACTATTTTGACTGTTGTAAGTTGGTTTGGAGGGCTGAAAATTTTGAGGAAATCATTCAAAAAAATTCAAAAGGACGAAAAAAATACGGGTTATCACCTGTAATCAAAATGTTGCGATCAACGTTCCTTCTTGGCGCCGCACTGTTGGCTTCGGCGTTAACTGCACCACCGCCAGGCGCAGTTGTTGTGTCTCAAACCAATGTTTCGGGCTCATACTCGTCAGTACAGTCCGCGGTTAACAGCCTTCCGTCAACTGGAGATGCCGTTATATTCATCTATGCCGGATACTACAACGAGCAGGTTTATATCACCCGGTCGGGCAAGCTCACAATATACGGCTATGCTCCGAACAACGGAACTTCGTATGAAGATAACCATGTTACAATCGCCGCGAACGTGTCGGCGGTAGCCGCGGGGGGTGATGACCCAAGCGGAACGCTGCGTGTGCACAAAAACTACTTTAACATCCTCAACGTGAACGTTCTGAACACGTTTAACACTGCGACGGCTATTGCCGTATCCTACTACGGGACTGAAATCGGGACATACGGATGCCAATTTGTTGCATTCCAGGATACCCTGCTCACGGAGACGGGGATGCACTACTTCAAATACTCGTACATAGAGGGTGCGATTGACTACATCTTTGGCCAATACTCACAAGCCTACTTCGAGCAATGCACAATGGCGTCAACGCGGTACGGATACATCACAGCAAGCGGACGCAACAGTGCTACGGACCCGGGAGCATACGTGTTTGACAACTGCACTGTGGTGGCAGCAGCTACTGCGGCTAACGGAACCGTAGGAAACGTGTATCTTGGGCGACCTTGGCGGCCGTTCGCCCGCGTGGTTTACATGAACTCGTATCTTTCCGATGTCATCAATCCGGCGGGCTGGCACGAGTGGACGGCCGGAGTTGTGCCAGTGAACGCGTCATTCTTTGAGTACGACAACACCGGGGCAGGTGCATGGAACTGCGAGCAGCGCGTGGACTTTTCGTATGAGATTTCGGACTCCGAAGCGGCCAACTTTACGCTCTCGGCGCTGTTTAGTGGAGTCACGTCGTGGATTTTGCCGCTGTGATAGATGGGAGGTCGAATTTTTATTGCTTTTTTTCAACAAAGAAGTTCACTCGAGGCTTGCCCTGAAGTCCCCGAATTTCGCCACGACAGCAACGTGGAATCGAGGCAGTGGCATCTTCTTTAGATGACAAAATCGTGAAGTTTGTCTGACCTCATGTTATGCTGGCGTTATCAATCGAAGTTGCCAGCGGTGGTGAATTCATTTACCAGTTCAAGTTCTGCCGCAACCTCTCGACAGGCACAGCAACTTTTCGGGGCGGGCAGGAGAGGGTCATGAAGCCCTGATGGGTAACGAGTAAACGTTCCTCTTGCTTGGGGATTTCAAGTTTTGGAGTGTTTCAGATGGGCGCAAAGCTCTCAGCTTCTCCAAATCAAGTACTTGGAGTCATTCTTGTTTTCCGAGTGATTGAATTTGATTTTATTGACAACCTTGAATGCATCTGGCGATCAACGCACAATCTTCGTTCGGTAAAAATCAAATAGGGAACGAGAAGGAAAAACAAGACACAAAAATGATGTTATGACCGTCAGATTTTCGAATACGTAAAATCAATATTCTCGTCAAGTTCGTCCGACGGCATAAGATCTTTGCTCATCCAAATCATGTTCAACAAACACCATCTTACTCTTGGTGTGTATACAACAAGCAAAATGGGGCTTATTACGCACACAAGCATGGCTGACTCGCCGAGAATTTCCCACACATACATTGGAACAGTAACAAACCCATTTGGCAGAAATTGTACGGTAATGAGACCAATAGTGATGGGTATGTAAGTCAGTACTGAAGACACTCCAAAAATTAAGCACGTTTTAAAAGCTTTCTGTCGTAAAGCGAGACGAATTGGTTTTTCAATATTTGATGAATAAAGGGCCGAAACGTTCAAGGCAATCTTCCGGTATGTCAGGTAATATATAATGGCAATAACAATGATAGAAGCGAGGAAGATGGTAGCTGAGGGTATCAGTGCTCGCTTTGCGGCAACAGAGCTTGAATATACGATACCGAAACTGTTAGGAATGATAAGCTGTGTGAGGGTGGAGAAGACATCGTCAGACTGCAAAGCAAATCAGCTAGGTAAAGTACCGCCACTGCGCAGAAGTGGATCACGACGCCCGACAACAGCAGTGCAATAGCCACGAGTGTATAGAACGCATTCTTTGCGGGAGTTCTTTCTGTCGTCAAACTCAAGGAATCGCGATAGCGCAGCGAGGACGTTGAGGACAACGAGCCACAGATACGACACAAAAGACACGGCGGCATCAATGCGCTGGTACGTTACGGTGATGGCAGCGGGATTGACAACGTCAAGAATGAGGCGCAGGGAGACGGACAGCGCCCAAACGAAGATGACTAGCGTCTTTGCGGCATTGACGCGCTCATAAAGGGAGCCGAGGAGGGACTTGCGATACACGGCAAATGCGAGCAGGACAGCGGACGATAGAGTGGTGCCAAGCAGCATTGTCGGCAGGAACATGCATAAACCAACAGCGGTGACGGTGTTGGACATCTCCGGTAGGGCGGAGGGAATTGTTCACCGGGCTTCCCCGCTTTAGTCACGGCCGCTTGGGCCCCGAAGAAGCTGCGGCTGACCAGATCGTACTCCGCGCGCCATGTCTAATTGCGCCTGATGCTAGTGCTGTGAACGCGGAAGGAAGTAGATGCTCAATTAAAGTACTGGGAGCTGTGTGCTGCACTTGTGCTAAGCGGAGAGGATTCTCTGTCCTGAAACCTCAAAGCAGCTCCGAGCGAAATGTTAATCTCTAAAATCAGATAAGAGAATGACTCAGTTTAACAAGTTGCTTTGCGATGAACTATTTCATCTGAGAGCGTCGTTTTGATAGTTTCTCGGTTTCGCATTGAAAACACCAGTCATCCAAATAAATTTCACTATCAGTGTAGATTTTGCACAGAGTCGATTTCCAAAATCAATCAACTAAACCGGCCATCATTCCGTCTTGGCATTTGGTTTCATCAAGGCATAACGTTACCACAGGAGTGCCAGAAAAACCTTGAGTATAGCTCCCGCCGCTTTTAGATCTCTTTAATCTGCTATTGGTTGTTGTCAAGACATGCTTTTATGATCCCTGAATGGGATTTTCACACACCATAATACCGAGGGATAAAGCAAATTAAAGTGTGAAACGTAGTGATTTCATACTAGATATATCGTGAGTTGTCAGAATTGCAGTGGTTGACCGCAACCCCTGTGTCTCTCAAGTGAGTAACTTGACCGATCTGATGATCAAACTTTGGCATTTTTTTATATTTAGTGTTGGTAGTTCAATTAATGGTGTCCTGGATTGTACATGCTACCAGAAAGGAAATTTTTGCTGAAGCAATCCAGCGTTCTGTGGCGTACACGGAGATGTTGAATTGTTGGTTGTTGAGTTTTTAGTTGGCGGATTCCAATTACGAGACCAACACCAAAGAAGAGAAGGCGATCATTCCCTGGAAGTATGTTTCTTGGCGTTTCTCTCTGAATGCAAATGTCGAGACACAGCCAGCATGATATTTGAAGTAACAACTATAGATAGCATACATACGAAACGGTGCAATCTGCGCGGACGTTTCATCTAGGATGAATCGAATGGCAGTAGGCATGCTCTAAAACTCTATGAAAATCATAAGCAATGCAAAGGCCTTGTTGAGCGCTGAATTGAGCAGGCAGTCGATTACTGCAGGCAAGAACACGAACCACCGGAACAACGGAAGTAACTGAAGCGCCGGCTCCTCAAATATACTGCCGCTGCTGTTGCTGCTATGGCTACTACCGTCGACTGTGGAAATTTCGGCCATTGCCTGCGGCAAGTGACAGCCAGCCCAAGAAAGTTTTCCTGAGCCAACAGGTAATTTTTCCTCAAATTGATACCCACAATGAGAAAGAGTTTCTAGAACCTTGCGAGTCAGTGAACTGTTCACTGCGCCTGCATTTTCCCGCACTCACGGCAACGACCATGTCAACTAGCCACTTGGCTCGCTTAAAGCGTGCCACGGGCCTGTGGGGCTCTGCGGCGCAGATCTCCAGTATGTCCACGAGCATAGCTGCGTTCGTTGCCGAGACTCGCGCGTTGCTAGGTCTGGCAGAAACCACACAGCATTTTGGGTTTCTGCGCGACACGGCACGCGAGCCAGTGGCGAAACAGCTAAACACTTACCTGAAGGCAGCAGATGATCTCGCCAAGATCGTGCCAAACTATGATACTGGAGTTGGGATGCTTGTAAGTCGTGTGCGCGAGCTTGTTCCAGGTGGTGACACTCGCGAGTCCGGTAATCCCGACTGGAGCTTTTCGGTTGAGAAGGAAACCGTCGAAATGTTCAAGCATGCTCTAGGCCGTGTATTGTTAAAAGTGCGCGAGGACTTGGAAAATATGTCGAAGGATCCCGAGTTCAAGAACAACAGACTGGATTTGACAGGCTTGGAAAATCTCATATTCGAAATAGGTCCCATTCCTCCAGATGCAAGTGTCTCTCAACTACGGAGTTTGCCAAAGCGCACGAAATCGAGCCGGATCATGTCGTTTTTCTCTTCATTCAGACCGAGGTCTGCGGCCTCGGATGGACGCGATCTTGATGATTTCATCAGTAAGCAGTCGTCAAAGAAATCTCTCAAAGCTGTGCCAGATTCTCCTCAAAAGAGCGAACTCGGGATTGCGAAGTCTGAAAACGAACAGGAACTTTCCGAAGCCAAACGGAGTCAAAATCAAGAAACATCGCAAACACGCAGTATAGCTCGGTGCCAGTCATTACATGCCGGAGACAAAACGTCGGTCTCTGAATGGCAGCATATGCCTCCACTACCCCCGAAAAACGGCAGCTCTTCATCGTCTATGATTTTGAACGACAAACCACGCCTACGATCAAAGTCACTCGTGCCGGCAGACACAGCGTTTTTGCTAGTCACGAATGAACCTCTACCTCGCACAAAATCGGTGAAATCAATGAAAGGAAATCAAACAAACGACCCAGCGATAAATGCTTCCAGAGCAAGTATTGCAGCTGCATTGTTTGGAGATCCGAATGCGTCAATTTTGGACAGTCCTGCGGATGTTCCGAATATACCGAAGATATTTTCTTCCAACAACCAAGACCACGAAGTAACGCTCGAAGTGAAAATGATGGGCACAAAAATGAAAATGTACTTACGTCACTCGAAAATGAAAGTCTTCGAAGTCGATTTGTCACTGTGGGAATCAAAAAGGTGGAAGCAGACAAAAATTTTGCCAGTTCCGAAATTTAATGCAAAAAAATTAGCCAGATCAAGATTCACGACTTCCGCGAAGAATACAAGAGGACGGAAATCATAGAGCTCTCGCGCATTCCAAAGTACCCGAACGTTTTCACCGTAGCCGGCCATACAGTCATGTTGTCCAACTTGTTCCCGCTAGGAAACATCGTGATTGAGTCGCCAAACAAGATCTGCATGTTCAACGGGCTATTCAATGCGTCGTATTCATCAAAACCGCTGTTTTCGATAACGGGTGAGATCAAGCTCGGACGTTTCATGGTCGTCGGGCGCGATACTGAGTCGCGAGCGCAGCAGAGCTTGGGGTCAAGCTCGGGGTGGGCGGTGAAGCGTAAACTGAAACTTGCTGGAGATGAAAACATGGAATGCAACCTACAGATTTGCGGGTCGACGTGGAATGACGTGGCGGGGGCATGCTCTAACGCGGATCAGGAAATCTCGCAGAACCAAATGATGGAGATTCAGAACGACAACGTGACCAGACACAGCCAGTTATTGATGGCTGGTATCGCGCTTGCACTTTCCCCCAAGGACGTGGACTGAATTTTTTGCGTTGTAGCGAACAAGGAGTAAAAAAGTAAATGAGTATAAAGTCTAATTGACTCAAAAATATGATCGCAACACTCCAAGAACCTTCAAACACATCGAACCATATTTATTCTGTCGATTCTGAAGCCCCAAGACCAGGCGAATGGATTGTGTCGCCGGGTCACTCTTCGGCGGCAACGGAAGTCTCTCGCACATGTATCTAATGACACCAAAACGCGAGATGCAACCAGTCCGGAGATTCCACATTCGCGATTAGAAGTTCTCAAAAAATGGGAGTCGCTGCCGCTGCGGACAGTCTCAGCTTTTTCAACTAAGCCGGTGGAAATTGATTTGTCATTTTCACAGGTGAATAATATGATCGTAACAGTTCAAGACTTTCGACGGGATTTTAGAAATCTTGCGAACTCACTGCCTACAGGGTGATGTATTCGAATTTGGCCCGTTGAAAACACATCAGTGGATTCCAATTTCAAGATCGCACTACACAACGACGCGATCGGCGCAAAAATACTTTCGAAGCCAATAACAAGATATGTGAAGCGGTTGGTTTGTGGTTGTTACGCGGGAAAAAATTTCACGACAGCAACACGACGGTGGATTCATGTCAGGATGGGTTGCAAAAAGAAAATGGTGAAGTTTCTGAAAGAAGCGAGCTTTGAGGATAATTTGGAAATTGTCAAATCCATTTGGAATGACGGCGCGCATTCGCTGGAAAGCGAGATGAGACCGCACCAAAAGCAGAGCCAGTGGCTTTTGGTGCGGATGTGCCTGGCATACGCTTTCAGGGAAGAGGGCAGTTAAAATTCAATAGTCCTGATTCATTTGTGATTGGTGAATTGCTCCAGACAATGGAATTTCTGATGTACAGAAGCAGCGCTATTGTTCCAGTCTCCTGCCATCTATTCTGCACCGAACCAGCTGCTCAATCCACTGGCAATAGTAGTATGGAGCCAGATACAGAAACGACTGGAGACCTTACGATCCTGCGTGACAAAACGTCGGACCGACTGGCAGTGGACCAAGACCAACCGTCCGAAAACACGCTCGTAACTGTGATCCGCGTGCTATATACTTGCTTCATTGTACTGTCCCTCATTCTTCTGACTTCGCCGCGCACACAAGTTATTAACGGGGTCTCCCTGGACGCGACAGTCAACATCACAGTTGTCGGCAATCCCTACACTGTCAATCCCGTCGAGCGCGACGTGCCCGCCCAACACCCTTCCAACAGCCGCAGAACAAAGCGATCGGCAGCGAGGCACGCCCTCGGAGTGCGACGGGCTGCGGCCGCGGTGCGAATCGGTGGCAGCAGAAACACAGTTCTCGCAGTGCCCGCGTTGTTTGGCCGACCAATGAACACGCAGCGCGTCGTGTCGCCGTTGCTGGTACTTGGAATCGACGCGTGCCATCCTTTCAGCGTGGAGTTTCCAGACGACGCTCAGTGGGTGCGCGGGATCCAGCAGCCGGCGGTCATGGACGCAGCACCCACGGCATCTCGCGTCGGGAACGGGCGGGACGTAGCCGAGAAGCTTCTAGCAGGACTCAAGGCGTTCGCGGTCTCCTTAGCAGAGCTTGTGCGCCCCGAGTCTACCGAACATGCGACGACAGGGGGGCTCGCGAGCGGCCTCGCAGTTGGCGGCAGCAACGGTGTGCCGGAGAAGAGCGATAACGAAACCGTCCAACGCGGGGCCGAGTGGTATGCGCTCGTGCCGCGCGGGAACTGCCCGTTTGACGTGAAGATATTCAATGCGGAGACAGCTGGGTTTGCAGGCATAATCATCCACAACAAAGCGACAAGGGAATCGGCCGATGTTCCCGTCCGGATGAGTCCAAACAAGCTCGGAGCGGAAGTGACGGATATCCGCGCAATGTTTGTCACTCAGCGTGATGGCAACATGCTACTTGCCGAAGCGATCGCTGTCGCAACACAATCTTTCGAGAAGATGAGTTTTTTCGACACTCCGCCGATTCCGGGTGCTGCAGGTGGTGGCGTAATTGGTGCACCGCTACTGATTTCTCTTGCCCCGGATTGCTGGCCACTTGACGGGTGGGGCTCCGGCGGGAACGGAGGGTTCAGAATCAAACGCCTCGTTTTCAATGCCCTTTCGTTCCTTGCCAACTTGCTTTTCCTTGTCGGCGTCTTTGTTCTCTTTGGTGGAGCTTGCACGGCAGCATTTCTCTTTGTCATGATGGTGCGGAATTACTTTGTGCATGGCCGCATGTTTGTGCTTGTGCTGGCGCCGCACATTTCGCTTGGGATATTATGGCCTTCAAGGAGCAGTGGCCAGCACGCCAGTAATGCATCCGAGGAAGGGGCCGCCGACGAGGAGGAGAATATTCTGGAGCAAATCGTACTGCCACTCAAGATTATCGAGGCCGGCGACCTTAAGGATGACGATGAAAGTGATTACTTCCAGCATGAGAGCGCCGAGGTCTCTCCTCTCGTTTCCGAGACTCGCATGAGTGCGACCACAAAGCAATTAACACAAGTCGGTGCAAGACGGTCAACTGCCGCTGGAGGGACGAGAATGTGCTGCGCCATATGCATTGACGAATTTGTGGTTGGATCAAAAGTTCGCGAACTGCCGTGTCATCATCAATTTCACACAGATTGGTGAGTCTCCTGAATAAGTTACCGAAGTTCTTAACCTAAACAGTGTGGACACGTGGTTACTGAAACACAACCGACTCTGTCCGATATGCAAAAGAGATGTGCTTGCGGCATCCGGCAGAAGTGCAAGAGTAACCGAATTGCCGTCAGAACATACCAGCTCTGTAAGATGGTGGGTTTTGTCTGCGTGGTGGACAGGAAGGCGATCTGATGAATGAAAACTTGATATTTAGCATGGAGGCCTTGGTTATGTTCAGCGATTTTAGCTCTTGAATAAAAAACTTGGATAATATTTCATCCTTTATGCGGCATACATGAAGCAGCCTACAACTGTACTTGAAGTAAAATGCGAAATATTCGCTTCATCGATGTCATCATTCTGCTTGAGGCTTGACTGCCAAAGCCTTTGTTGCCTCTTTAATTCCCTGTGCCTCAGCTCGCTTGAACCACATAACTGCTTGTTCCTCATTTTTGGCGCAACCACGTCCTTCTCGGCAGCAGCGTCCCATGTTGTATTCTGCTTCTGGAAGACCGGCCCTGTTTTGTAAACAACTTCATCAGAAATTCAAATGAACACACCCAAGAAACCCTCAAGATACACACATTGCTGCTCGTCGGAATAGTCCGAATCCAACTACATCATTTCGCGGAATGCCACGACCCGTCATGTACAACTCTCCTAGGTTGTTACATGCTCGCGAATGTCCGAGGTCAGATGCTTTCTTGTACCAGATAGCAGCTTGTTCGACGTCTTGTTTGAACGCACTAAAGTTCTTGAGCATGGGGCTGTTAACAGGAAATTGCCCCGCATTTCCTAAACTATTCGCGCTGGTATTGCTGGCGCTCCTGCGATCGGGAGCTGGTGCCGAACCCAAAGTCGACGAAGGGATGGATAGAGGAGAATTCTGGTTCGAAGCACTTTGAATGTCTTCTCCTACTGAATCGACCCTTGCAGGTTTTGGCGGCAGACCTTTGTCTGCCGATCCACTTTTCGTAGGAGACGACGGTGAAACACCCATCTGCACAGATTCCCCTGCGTTTCCCTTTTCGGAATCTTTGGTTCTCCTGTCTAGCACTTCGTTGATGTTTTTTCTGCCGCCAGTCTGCGAATGCGTCCACCAAGCGCTGGGATCAACAGCCCCAGGGGTAAAACCAGTAGCGCATGCCAGGCCAACTGCAAATGCGGCTTCACTATAACCGCCGATTTCCCATGCCCGTGTGTACCATTTGACAGCTTTTGTTGGATCGGGTGCGACACCAATACCTTTGGTATATGCTTCACCGAGAGCGAGCGCAGCTTCTTTGTTGTTTCCTGTTTCCCACGCCTTCATCAACCAGGCCTGCAATGAGCAAAACGAATAAGTATCAGCAGAACGCAAACTTCAACAGTTTTTTTCACCATTGCTTGGCCCGGATCGGGACTTTCCAGCCCTTTGCCAACAATCAAATAGGCAGCATAGGTAACTTGGGCTTCATGATATCCACTTTCGGCACTTCGCCTGAACCACTTGACAGCGGTCGCTGGGTCCGCATTTCTTGAGTGATGTTGACCAATGTGGAACATTGCTGTCACTGCCTTCGGGCTGATAACACTGAGTTCAGGATCCAGAAAATCTCTCGCTTCTGCGCTTCCTAGAAGAGCTAATCCGGCCAATTGCTCGACACCGGCTACATAAAATCCCCAGTCAAGGTTCCGCAATGCAGAATTCAGCTGTGGATCTTCGGCGCGTCGGCGTGCTAGAGCTTCCTGCCGGCGTTGCACGGCGGCTTCTTGCTTCATCTTTTCCAGCTCGCGCTCCATCGCTTCTTTCCGCAACTGCCGAGTCAATTCCGCCTTCGCAGTATCCTCAGCGGCTTGCTTCTCAATTTCTAGTCTCAAGCGAGTATTCACTCGCGATCTCCAGGCAGCTCCTGCAACATCATCCTTTACGACGCCTAATCCTTGCTCGTAACCCTGTCAAAAAGAATGAGAAACCCGAGCAGATGCATTAATGTTCACCTCCGCCACAGCCTCTTCAGCATCTTCCCATCCGGAATCAGCTGCGCGATGCAGCCATATCATAGCCTCCGCTCCCTTCCCTTTGTCTCTTAAATACATGCCAAATTCGAACATGGCTTCGGGATTTCCTGCATCGGCAGCTTCCCGGACAAAGACGATTCCTGCACCGTCGTAGCCTTTCCCACCGATCCGTGCGAGGTGCCTTCCGTGATTCAGTTTTCCCTGGCTCGTATCAAGCACAGCGGCGAGGCGCCGCTTGTACTCTGTCACCTTCGCAGCATTCGGGCAGTCGCTAGTAGGTCCGTGCAGCACCGCCAGCATCCGCAAAGACTCGGCGTTCTCATCTATCTTTACAGCACGCTCAAAATGCTTGCGCGCGCTTGCAAAGTTGCGCGCACTGTGGAGACCCATCGCGGCCGCAAATTCACGTTCACTGTCAGGCATCGGATAGCGCGGTCCTGCAAACGTGTGTTGCTTTTCTGAGGAACGGGACGCAACTGTGGTTGCGGATGCTATTGAGCCAATGCTATCGTCCATATCATCGATTGGCAGGAGACCAGGAACAGCTTGGCGAAGAGCCGCAAACTTCGCATTATTTTCAAGCTGGCGGCGGTATGCTTCATCTTGGAGACGCTGCGACTTTTCAGTCGGTGATAGTTCGGGTGCTATCACTGAAGTCAATGTCGCCGCAATTGCACCCAGAAATGACGTCTTTTTGACTACACTCCGAGGCGATGCGGCACCATTTGCGGAGGACTGAATCGTGGCGTTCGAACCCGACCGAGAAAATAAGTTAGGCTTCGGAGGAACTTCTGGATCGGATGAGTCAGAATCCGATGGGGAATCAGATGAATCGGACTGTTTCACGTCAATAATTCTGTACAGAAAGGGTATACCCTTACATTTGCGACGAATCTGCGACCGTTCCTCGTATCCATGATGCGCGACAGAGGCTTGGGTGTCAATCGACGAACAACTGTAACTGTGCCTATCTGGTTTCAATTTCAGACTTCAAGAACACTCTACGTCACAGGAAAACTCACTTGGCCATCATTACTATCAAGAGAGTTTTTCCCGGTTTGTTCTGAGGATGAATTCAAATTCGGCTTCGGCAAGTCTTTCTTTTCATCCGACAAAGACGCCAAAGGCATGTTATCAGAATCAACGGATAGTATGGATGAGCTTTCAATAAAAGACTTTGGTGGCAATGCTGGAGAGTGGTGGGCAGTTGGGTGTTGCGTTGGAACTTTCTCGTGCTCGGGCACAGTCTCTATCGCCGGTATCTCCGTTTCAGTCAGCATATCAGGAACAGCTGGCGACTGTTCGGCAGGAGGAGAAGCAGCACCTGTACGTACGGTCTTCTTCTTTGTCTTTCCCTTTGGCTTCGGCTTTGTGACTGATTCCGGCAATGGCGAATTCGATGCTGTAGCTGCAGTAGCGGATGGTGAAGCGAGTTGCTTCTTCTTTTTAAGCTTCTTTACGGGAGCGGCGGGTGCTGGCGGAGGCGCCAGAGCCTGCTCGGGATCAGGAAGTGGTGGCATGTTCTGGTTCTGAAACAAACAACGAACACAGCATTTAAAGATGTCGGCAGCCCTCAAAACCTGCAGCCGGAGGGCAGCGAACAGCGGCTGAGGCTCTTTTAGACTGTGCATAGTATTCGCAGCTTGTTTAGCTTCGCGCGCCACGGAGAACAGGCGGCAAAGTTGATACGAGCGCGTCGCACAGGGCTTCACGGGGGATTCAAAGACAGATGAGAGTGTGAAAGCAAGCGTCAAACGGGAGTTCGGATGAACAGGCAGTGGGCATACGCATGATGCTCAGTGCGATCCGTCCATTCGAGCAGCACACGCATGGCAGCTGGTCTGGCACTGCCCGTTCGTCGAATGACCTTTTGGGCAGAGAACCAGAGCAGTCTGTCCCGCGCACCTTCATGTTGCCGTCCCAAACGCCGGCTCAAGTTTGAAAAGGGAAAAGAAAATTAATCCTGAAATGACTTCTTCGTCCCCAGCACTCGGTCATTATAAAATTGAGATGTTTGCCTGATTCAGGTTGGCATCGATGGAAGTCGAGCATGTGCATTTGTAGCAATATTGCCACTTCTTGCAGATCAGACCCTACTAATGAGCTGGATTTAGATAACTACTGCCGTCCCACAAAAATCAGATGATTGTCTTTTTTTATGAGCAAGGTCTGGAATCAAAAATCACAAGCCAAGTTGCTTGCGGATCACGGCGAACTCCCTTTTGACAAGTACTGTCGTCATTTCATCTGCCAAGTCTTTGGCGATTTTGAGGTATCCCTTAAAGCGAGCTGTCATGAGAAATCATAGAATTATTGCAAGGCACCTTGTTTGTCAGTAACAGCTTGTCTGCTGAGAAAAAGTCTGCACTTTTCAAATCGTATCCATCGTCATCGAGTCTTGGTCCTGGACGCACTCCGTCATCACCGCTCTTCAGATATTCCAGAATCCCTTCGTTTCGAGCGCGACTATCGTCAGCACCCCCCCGCGTTTGTGAAAGGGTGGTGCAAAGCCAAACTTCCTTTCCAAGGTTCCGCAAAACTCGACAAATCGACTTAATATTTTGAACGGTTTCATGAGGAGATATTGGGCGTTCCGTTGATGAGGTGTTCGAGTCGTTACGTCCAACAACAACAATAACAATTTCTGCGCCTTCAGTCCTTGGATTTGAAAAAACTTGATCAAATAGGCTCGGTGTTTGATTGTTGGGCTGAATCAGGCATTTGTTAAAACCACACGAACTTTTAAAGAACAAGACCTTTTCCCCGCGCGGAAGCCTTTGGAGCAAAAATAGATTAGCGTCTTTCGATGATTTATGTTTTTCCCCACGTACCAATCGCGAGAAGTGGACCCCACAATTCCCTTATTATAAAACTGCCAAACGTGCTTCAGCTTCGTCTCTTTCAACATTCGATCGCGAAGATGACGGGCGATTCCTGACAAGAACCGTCAAACAGTGAATATACAACCTGTCAGTATCACCAGCTGGAGATCCCAGTCGGTTGTAATCGCCGGCTCCGAAGGCCAGATCATCTCCTATCAGGTAGAAATGACGCTGTTGGCAAAGTTCCGCACGAAGAATCTGTGAGAGTACCGATGACGACTACAGAATGCGAAAAAGAACCTCCGCGACGAGTCGACAACGGAGTGTTGCAGAAGAACCGCTTTAGTTTCAATCAGCACACAACACGAACACAGCACATGTTATACGAAACACCTGATTGATCCAGGATATGAGGAAAATGTATCCGACGTTGACTGCGGCAAGAGCACGCCAGAGCCAGGAAAACATTTTTTTAACGGACACCCTTTGCGCGAGACAGAGAAACTCACGCGATGCAGCACTTGGCGCCACCTCGAATTATAAAATGGATCATCCGTTCTATGCGATGCATACGAATCTCTGATTGAAGATCAGTCAATTAGATTCGAACTTTTGTTTGACTCCAGCTTTACACGTACGAGGAGTGCGTCCACCCACCATTTCACTTTTGAGAAACCCTAACACCGCCTCTGCTTTTTCCGATTGGTTCCAAATATCTGTAAACAACTTCTAAAATTCAGTGATCCATTACTGTACGCATTCCCCAATCAATCTTGCTAGTTTCGCCAGTATTTATCGCTCAAATCATCACGTCAATGCAGGAATATATCACATGCTATGCTTTGTGCGAAGCCAGTTCGTGTGACATCTGCGTTGCAATTGAAAAAGAATCGAGTTGTTCCATCTACGCTTTCCACAATAGACTACTGCATTGTAAATATAGTGGTATTCGGTTTTGCAATCTGCCAGGCACGATCGCTGCTCTTTAAACTCACTTGCATACGGAGTTTTTTCTCCTAAATTCGAGACTGGTGACATTTTGTCAGGGTTGCCAGAGATATTCCCCTCCCAGAAAGCGTGGATGTACTTAACGAAAGTCGCAACAGTGATGGAGGGAAGCGGTGTATGCACCGCAGGAACTGGAGGAGAATTTGGGACTGTTTTCGAAAACATTTGGTTGGACCAATGAGCGGCTGGTCGACAGTCGCCGGTCCTGGCCCATCCTCGTCCCTCAACCTCAACATCACCGCGACTGAAAAGGAACGGGTTGCTTATTTCTTCAATGGTGATATCCCGCCTTCTTTCCCCCTTGCGCGAGATCTCATGTATCCATCAGAGACATCCGCAAAGTTTCACTACGGCGAAGGTCACCCCATGAAGCCTGCGCGCATCGGGTTCGTATCCGCACGTCGTATGTGTGTTTTTCCGCTCTGATACGAGCGTTCCCTCAAACCAATAGTCTTGCCCACAACTTGATTGTCGGGTACGGGCTACACAAGAAAATGTCTTGCTTCTCCCAACGTCGCGCGACTGAAGCTGAAATGACCGAATTCCACTCGGAAGACTACATTGAGTTTTTGCGCCGTGTGACACCGGACAACGCGAACGCATTCTCGAAGTTTCTTCCACGCTTCAGTGTTGGTGTTGATGACTGTCCCGTATTTGAAGGAATGTACGACTTTTTTAGGCTATGTGAGTGAGGCTTGCAATCTATTTTGCACTCACAGGTTTCTTGTTGGATAAAAATTCAGCTGCTGGTGGGTCGATCGAAGCGAGCCGCAAATTATGCGCTGGGACAGATATCGCCATCAATTGGGCAGGCGGATTACATCACGCGAAAAAGTTTGAGGCTTCCGGCTTCTGTTACGTAAATGACATTGTTCTCGGAATTTTGCAAATGCTCCGCATCTACCCTCGCGTAGTGTACATTGATATTGACGTTCATCACGGAGATGGCGTTCAGGAAGCTTTTTATCAGTCTGATCGTGTCATGACTGTTTCTTTTCATCGTTATGACGGATCGTTTTTTCCGGGGACTGGGTCCTTGGACGAAATTGGCATCCGTGGAGGACGAAATTATTCGGTGAATGTACCTCTTCAGGAACACATTGGTATGTTTTTCAATTTTGCGAATCAGTCCAATTTATGTTGTGTAGATGATACTTCCTACGCCTATATTTTCGAGAAAGTAATTCAGAACGTGATGGATGTATTTCAACCATCTGCCATAGTGTTGCAATGCGGGGCAGATTCTCTTGCTGGCGATCGACTTGGGAGCTTCAATCTTAGTATCAAGGGACATGGTGCTTGTGTGGCTTTCATGAAAAAGTTCAAACTTCCTATGCTTGTTCTGGGAGGTGGGGGTTACACAATAAGGTTCATATTTTGAGATATTGTTGGGAACTCTGCTTATTACTTGGTTGACAGAAATGTTGCGCGCGCGTGGGCCTACGAAACATCAATCTGCACCAACACCGAACTGCCAAATGAACTGCCGCCCAATCAATATTACAGCCATTATGGCCCAGACTTCCGGCTGCATAGTAACAATGTCGACCGCAACGCGGATAATGCAAATACTCGGCAATACCTTGATCAAGTCCGAGCTGCAATAGCAGAAAACCTGCGAAACATCAACTGGGCTCCGAGCGTGGCGATGAATGAAATTCCTCCAGACATCGAAGGGTTCAATCCGGAAACTGGAGCCTGGGAAGTGGGTTTCTTCTTTTGCCTGTCTTGGTTTTCTTTTCTTTAAATTATGATTGGATTTGCAGCTTGACGAAATGGAGGACAAGAATCCGGAGATGCGTGTGGACCAGGATAAGTTTGGGATGGGAGCGACGCAGCGGCTGCGGCGGGAAAAGGAGTCGAACGAGTACGACGAGCGCGAGTTGTACGCAGACGATGCGGACCAGGATCGAGCGGAGTAGTGAAGTTTCACCAAATATCCAATCCGATCAATGCCAAAGGCCAGATATACACCACTGAACGTCGACAGCAGCTCCAGTCCCGTCGCCGCTGCTCCGGGGTTGTCCGTGTCTACGTCAAATACCTACAGCAGCATCAACGCCGCCACCGCCACTTCGGCGGGAATCCCACCGCCAGGATACGCGCCACCGGTCCACGCCCGTGCCCATCCGCATGCCCACCAACACGCGCACCAGCAGGCGTCTCGGCGGTCCTCGCCGTTTTATTGCACATGTGTTCCCATCCTAGCTGGCTTCCTGTCGTCACGGATGGGCGCTCTGATTCCTGAAAGATCCAAAACTGTCGGCTATCTGTCTGGCTTCCTGGTTCTTATTCTTCTTTCCCCTCCTCTTTCTCGCCATATTCCGCTGCGAGCTGAAATTAATCTTTGCGTTGTCAGTTTGCACTCGGTTGGTGGCTTTTCATTGACGGCCTCGTGTATGCTTCTACACGCGAAAGCGAAAATGTACCGGCAGCGCGGTTGAGTGCCTTGATTTAGGGGTGTGCTTTTTTCTTACGCACTTCCCCAATTTTGGAATGCATGCGCAGTTTCGAAGACTGGTTGCCGGGACTTCTGTCCACACTCTCATTGATAACTGTGAATCTAATTGACAAAGACTCTTTGAATGCGGATGATTTCTCATATGCGGGGACCAATGTTGCATGTAAAGCCCGGGCGTGTGCGTTTATCGGAATAACAATGGCGATGGGGGCGCTCGGCGGAGGATTTGTGAGTGCGAAAGTCCACGTCCTGCAATCCTTACTGATTGGCATGCGAATGCGTTCGTTCCAGGCAATTCTCGCCCTGAAATACCTGATGGCCGGCCTCGAAGGCGAAGATATCTACTTCGGCGTCATGATTGCTTTGCAAAATGTCATGATTTTTGTTGGGTAAGACGATATTCTTATTTCAACTCGGAGGGACTTATCTCTGCAAGGTCGATGATTCTTTGGTTTGGACGGAATGCAGGAGACGACGGATATGAGTCCTACTCATTCTGATGATGTTGTTTATAGCAAGGTGTGGGGTCCATCCCTCTATACATGTCGTGGCGTGTGATTTCGGAATGTGGGAGGAGGCGAAGTTCAATTTTCTCAGCACTACACAAATTTTTTGGTTTGCACGATGGCACAAATTGTCACTTTCTTTCGAAAACCCCAAAGTGCAGCTAACGTGCACTGACATCAACCACTGAAAGATTACTTCGGAAGAATTTGAATTCCAGTCAAAGGTGGCTGTGCGATCATCGTTCCAGTAAGTATTGTGTTCCGCATAATTCGGCTTCGATCAAGATAATTTGTGAAATCGCTTCATTGCGATCGCAAAAATACCCCATCGGTTCACACGCGTTTTTCTTTAGTAACTTCAGCCGGCCGACGCAACCGCAGCGATTGAATAGCAAATGGACAAAGCCCTATTTGTGTGCAAAACTGAAGATGTGGTGGTTACTGGAGATGATATGCAACATGAGGCCCCAACTGGATGCAACGTAGCAAGTGTTCAATTGTTTGCTTCAGAAGTAATTCCAACTGACGATATGCGGATACCCAGCGAGGGCATTGCTAATTTAGAGATTGATCAAAACGCGATGGGTGGAAGTATGCTGGATTTGGGAACCAAGTTCACTGTAATTGCTTTATCCACTCATATTTCTTTTCGAATGCTCGCAGTTTATCTAATTACGTCTTGCAGATGATGTCGCTGCCATTCGTGCAGCCGGCACCGCCGGGATTCTACCACGTCCATCAACAGCCGCAACAGCAGCTTTCAACTACGTATCTATATGCACCGCCTCGTGTTGCAGTAAACGCAGCAGTAAAATCACTCGGGAAGCCTCTCGAGCATCCAGCTGCGCAGATGCGGCGTCCGATTGACCCGTCAGCATCGCTAGCGGATGGTAACGGAAGCGCAATCGATGGCGGCGAAGATACAGTTGCAGTAGTGTCGGCCACTGTTGTGGCGCGGCTTGAGCGCGAAGTTGCGGCGCTGCAGAACGCGCGGAGGGAGGCTGCTCTTGCGATTGCGAGGCGAGACGAGGAGATCGGCCAACTGCGTGCAGAGGTCCAGCGGCTGATGTCGTGCACTGGCGTCAGCAGTGGGGAGGACGATCCCATGCTGGTGCCGGTTAGCGATGGGTGGGGCCGACAGCGCAGACAGCAACGGCAGACAACGCGTCCGAGTGCGACAGCTTCGGGTGAACGATATGGCAGTGGCGTGGGCGCTGTTGCAGTGGCGGCAGAGGAGACAACTTCAGCTTCAGTCGATGGCGGAGGGCTGCCGGAGTACCGTCGCCGTTCGGAGCAGCTGCCTGGATCTGGTGTCAGCGATACCAGCGTACCGTTCACCAGCAATTACGACCAAATCTTTGCACTCCAGATGCTCGACGAATGTCTCGGCAAGAGTCCGTACTCATCTGGTTCGTGGGACCACGGAAACAGCGGGCGTATCACTGCGAAATCCATCTGGAGCCCCTTGCATGAACGTTTGGAATCAGTGAGTTCATTCTCGCGTTTGTCCATTTTCGGAACTTAAAACAATTCCAAGAATGCCGAAGCAGGTCTCATGTCAAAAGACTATATCAACTTTGGCCCTTTGGATTTTCCAGTCGAAGAATCCTTTTTGAACTCGTCAATGAGCCATTTAAAATCTATTTGGGAAGTCGATGATCCCGTATGTCCAGCAATCAGCTTCATGCGATCCTAAAAAGAATACCTGACAGTCTGAAGCACCAAGAACGTGCTATGAAGACGAAATTGCCGCGAAATGTGCCACGTTTCGTCACCGAGGATACAAAATGCCGTCTGGCCAAGGAGGCCAAGGATCGCAGCCATCGACATTTCATGTAAGCCGAGCAGATAGATAGCTCCGCACGATTCAAAATTGCGCTTTCACAGTATCTTGTGGACAAAATTGTTCGTACGCAGGATCAGCCTGCGTCTCTTCTTCTCCAGCAAAAGCTTAAAACCACAAATTTTGAAGCTCGAGCTCTGATAATCGATGCGATTCTTCACCAAGCGATCGACCTGATAAAAAATCGATTCGGCAACTTTCTGGTGCAGAGGTGTTTCGAAGTTGGTGATGGTGAACAAATCAATATGCTGACTTCAGCGATGCTGGGCAGTATTGTAAATTTGAGTTCTGACAGATTCGGCTGTCATGTCGTCCAAAAGGTTTGAATTCTTGCAAAACGTTTTTCGAATTCACACAGTACATCAGGCACTGGATGTATGCAGCGACAGTTTGAAAGTTTGTGTGATTAATGAACTCATCACTGCTATTCCGGAAACTGTAACCCACAGATTTGCTTGCCACGTCTGGCAACGCATTTTTGAAACAAAATGGCAGTTCTTTCCACTGCCCCCGACAGCCACCACAACCCCGCCACAGCTTGCAAACTCTTCAACAATCATGCACGAAAATGAACAGGTATATGACGAAGAGTTGACTGTGAATCCAATGACTGCAACAATGTCCCATCAAACCTACCAAAAGAGCTCTGTGGGCGAAACGGAAACATCCGAGTTCGTTCTGACACCCAATCTACACCCGGTTATTTTCATCGTCAGACGCATGGATTTGTTTCTGAAAGGTCAATGGCACTCGATCGCAAATGATGAGAGCGGGAGTCTTGTGGTGCAGTGCATTTTCGAAAACTGCCCTGAAATGGAAAAGAGAGGAATTGTGCAGGAAGTATTGGCTCATGTGGGGGAGATAGCAAAAGGTTGTTCGTTTAGATGGTCGTGCAAGAGCTGATCGACTAACAGGCCAATGGGGTAACTGGGTAATTCAGCATTTGTTAGATCGCGGATATGCATCAGACAAAGCCCACATCGTGCAAGTTGTTTCGCAACACATTTACGACCTCAGCATGGACCAGTTTGCGTCCAAAGTTGTTGAAAAAGCCTTAAAGACCTGCCCTAAACGAGAATTGCATGCCGTAGTCGACCGCATCATTCAGGGATCGCTGGGAAATAATGGGTAAGCAGCTTCCAGTAAGAAGCTTGCAAAATCGACTAGTTTTACAGGCACCCGGCCATTATTGATATGATGAATAATCAATATGCCAACTATGTGGTTCAACACGTGCTGACGCTAACAGAACCGCAGCAACGCGACTTTTGCATTCGGCTGATCGCTCCGCACTTAAGTGTGTTGCGGGCGTCCAAATATGGCCAGCGAGTGGCAGCGATAGTGGAAAAACATTTACGATTAGGAAATGGCGCCGCCATGCGTGAGAAGTTCGGCGTTGCTGCAATGAACACAAATGCAAAGAGTAGGTGTTTCTGTTTCCTTTTTTATTCGATCGCGAATATATTTTAACTGGAGAGCGGGGTGTGGCTTTTGATTTTCTAGGTGGAGTTTACAACTGCTGATCCACACTGTCTATGATAATGGTTTACTGAGAAGCATGCATAATTCGGATTGACTGAGAACTTAGAAGCCGAGCTTGCTTTATTTTTCTGCGTATGAGTTGAAGGCTGAAAGCGCGTGTAAAGGGAGGCTTGGGGGCAATGCATTTGTTTGATTTTTCCCGTCATTTGTTTTCAAAAAATTGTTGTGGCATCCTGACGCAAATTCGCAAACATCAACACACTAAGACCGATAATTCAAAGTGTGGTTGTATGAGCCTTCTGGAAAAAGTGAAGAGACTCCTGGGTGATGTCGGCTTGGGCGTGTACCGAAGAACAAATTTTGCCTGACCACACAAACCATTTTGGAGTCGAAGAACACCAAAACAAACTACTTTGAAATTATTTCGCAATTTAAACATTATCAAAGCCATGATTTGGTTTGCGAAAAGGTGCATGGGTTTTTTTCCCCACAGTCGCAGGCTTAATTTGATGCACCACTCGATATTTCTTTCGCGAGGGCCAATTCAGATTTGTTTGTTGAACTTAACGACTTGCAGCCAAGCCTTTACCTGCGAACGCAGCGATTCTCTCTTTTGGATCACGTGCGCGCAGGCTCGTCAAGGATCGTGCAAAGACATTCGTCCGGAGAGCGCGCATACGGTTGCGAATCGCGTGATTTTCGAATTTGTCAATGAAGTGCTCAAAAAGCATTCGGAGCGAACACATCTGCAAAACACAAAAAAAAAAAAAAAACAAAAAAAAACAAAAAAAAAATCTGGTGTCAACACGGCCTTTTTGCAACCGACCAGTGCGACGCCAGACTCCGACCAGCGGCTAGTCGAGGGTTTGGAGTTGTACTCAGTTGCATAGGCTTGTTTTTGCGGCTGGCCGCCGAACACGAAAAACCAATAAAACAACAAAAACAAAAACAAAAAAACAAACGACTGGCTGCATTTCGTTTATTAGCTAACAATGTTTCAAGAGACACGGGCATTCTGAGCACAGCACACGTCCACAATCTCGGCCATTCGCTCCACGGACAGGAATTCTTTCAGCGCAGCAGAGTCATGCTCGGCCATAACGATATTGCAGAAAGATGCGTACGCGTCAATGATGTTTGTCTGCGGTTCATGCATTCCGGGGGGGAGGTTTCGCCAAAAATGAAAAGAAGAAAAAAAACAACACTAAAGTAAACCAAATACCAACGAAAAACAAAATAAATAAATAAAAAAATCACCTTGATATGCTGCAGTAACACGCCCTCGGTCTTGCGGTCGCCGAGATAATCGCCGAATTTGGCGACGACGGCGCCCAGGCGCGCGCGGACGGATTCGGCAAACGCGTTCGCGCACTCGACGCAGCGCGCGGGCGCGGCAAAGGCCTGGGAGCCGATGCGCAGCGCGGCGGCCGCGGGCCCGCCGCTGCGCAGGCGCACGGCGGTGGCCTTGGCCATGAAGCCGGTGACCGGGTCGACGCACGCCTTGACGACGTCGACGATGACGGCCTCGCAGGTGACTCGCAGTGCATCAGCCACACCTGCGCGTGCATCGCGGCGCGGCAGTGTGCGCACGCGCGGGACCATCAGCTGCGGCAGCTGAGCTGCGTTCGCTGCCAGGCTGCTCCAATCCGCCGAAAGCAAGGATTTGAGCGCCTGCGCCATGCTTGTAAAGTCCAGTACATCTTCGGCTGGACGCGGAAGCGGCGAGTCAAAAGATGCGAGTTGCTCGCGGAGTGTCAGGAGGTTCTTGATCAGGAACAATTGTCCATCAAGTTGCGTCTATAATATAGCAGTTAGAACACACGCCAGTCAAAAGATTGAAGCCAATACATTCTTTGATCCGATGACTTCGGAGGCAGACACCATTGACATTCGGCATAAATCAATCGCTTCTTGCGAAAGATCTTCGAAAATTGCCCTCTTATACAAAAAAAATGTTATTGCACTTTTCAACATCAATCGAGGTCGAGAAAAATCACCGGAACAGCGCGATATAGTTTTCCAAGGATGTACAAAGTCTTGTTTAAGGTCGGATACCATTCGCCGCTTCCGTACACAATTTTGCCCGCACTGATGGTATGCGCAATTTGGTCTTCTCGGCTCATGCTCGACAGGGATGCGATGCTGTCGGTGCGTGAAGGCGGCGGGGCGTTTGAATCAGTTGGTGACAGTACGGACTGGGCATTGATCGCGGCCGAAGACTCGAGTTCCGGGTTAAGGGTGCCCTGAACGTCAGGGACTAGGTTCGGGACCATATTCGCCTGAGCAAGGATCGCGTTCGGGATCGGAACTAAATTTTTGAAGAGTCAGAAGGCACGCACTGCAACGGTCCCAACAAAAAGCAACCAACGTTTGCGATTCCGAACAAAAACGTCCAGTTCGCGTTGGCGCGGGCGAAAGGTTTCGATTTCCTGCCGAACTGCCACAGACGGTCAAACGTGACAAAAAGAGAGGCATCACACTCAACTGTATTCTGTCGCCCTAAACGCCAGACGCTCCTGGGCATCCTCGAGAATCTTTCCGACAACAAAGCGGACAGGCGCCAAAGAGGATTCTGCCGTATTGTCGACGTACTCGCCCCCGACATCCACGCCGATGCTCAGTTCACGGCAAATTTCAGATAACACGTCAATACGCTGCTCGCGAACTATACGTGGCCGTAGGTGGTCGTGTAGGCCGACGCAAAGCGAGTCGAGGTACTCGACCAATGCAGAATCGCCAACAGTGCCGCTGGTTGAAAAGAACAGCTGAAACAGTGCATTTTCGTCTGTTGATAAGGACGTAATGTATGCTGCCCCGTGTTTAACCTGGTTGCAATATTACAACGGCTTCGTCTTGGACAAGTAAACTACGTACCACGGTCATAACATCCGTGGACTCGGACAACATTGCATCGATTTTCTTGGCGACACCGGTGCCGATCAAGCTTCTTCGCACGCCGAAATAAGCAGACAGGCACTCGCCCAGGAGGCCCGCGTACTCAGGGTGGGCGGGCACGCGTGCCTCGATTTCGAAAATGAGCGGCCGCAGTAAAGACTCGGCAGCAGCCTTAAACTTTGCATACGCCATCGCGGCGGACGCGGCCGAAAATTCAGGTGCTGCGGTCGCAGACGCCGCCTCCTGCGTTGGAGCAATGGGCTTACGCAGCTGCGCGGAGGCACCAGCACCACCGCTGCTGGCGCCGGCTATTGCGGACGCAACAGACGCTAGCTCACCGACAACAAAGATCTTGATGAGTGACAGGGCGCGCGTGATGCACTGGCGGAACTTCATTTTGTACAGAGGCGCGTCGCGGTACGACGCGTGTTCATCGACGAACTTGAGCGCCTCGTCGAGCCGAGCGAGGGTTGGCACAAAGTCTGGGTCGAGCACAGGCGAGTCAGCCCGCGTGGTACCTGGTTTGTTCAGGAGGACGAGCGCGGGCTCGAGCACGTTAAAGCGGTGTAGACGGTCGGCAACGTCCGAGGCGAGCTGTTGCAGCGCTTGCTGCTCTGCGAGTAGCGACTCGCATTCCTGTGATATATATGCGCGTAAGGATGATGGGGTTGGGACAGCGTTCAAGCAGAAGCAATCTTACGCCTTTCAGCTGCTCGGTCTTCTTCTCGACAAACGCAAAATACCCTTGCTGACTGTCGATGAGCGTGCGCGCAGCATCTACATCGGCGAGAAGCTCGTCGCATTCCTGCAGGCAGCTCCGGAGGTTTGCGAGATGCATCCAGTATGCATGCTCGTGTTCTTGCTCCATGTCCTTCTCGAGTTGCGAGAACCATGACAGGAATTCGGCAGTGTTGGATATCACTTTCGTTGCTTTTGTTGGAGTTGGTGCCTTGGCTGTCACGACAGGGACGGCTGGTGTGGGTGCCTGTGTTGCGGGGACAGCGGCGGCCGGGGAAGCTGCAACCTGCGTCACTGGCTTCGTCGCAGGAGGAACCGTAGCCAACGGCGACGATGTCGGAACTCGGGACGAAACGAACGCGTCGAGCAGTGCGACGGAGGCGGCTTGCGCGGCGTCGAGGGCTGTGAGCGCGTCCCAGGCGGCGAGCGACATCCAATTGAGACAGACAACACAGTATATTCGCTCACTGAACACTCACTCCCCTCCTCCGCAGGTCGTTCTTAGCCTCCGTGATCTCCTTTAGAAGACTCAGATATGCCTCGGGGCACTCCCCGAAGGTTACTAGCGCGAACCCTATTTGCCAGAGCGAGTATGACCCGAACGCTACGAGCGCCCACAGCGGCAGCTGGATGGGCGGGGAGGGTAATGAAATGCACATAATTCGATTCATATTCGTGACAGGCCGGGTGAGTATGATGAGTGAAGAGCACAGCACAGCACACTCGGAAGGAACGAACCACAGGCGCAACGTCGTCCAGGTACTTTGGCACGGGCACGAAGGGCACCAGCCACGCGTGCGTCAGCAACAACAGCCAGGCGGCAAGCGCAGTGGCAAAGAAGAAGGCGGCATTCGTTGCCCGGCCCATGTCCTTCTTTGTATTAAAGATTGAGTTCTGCGTTTTATTTTTCGGGCCACAAAAAACTCATGCCGACACAGGGGGAGTCTTCCGCCCGACGACATTGTTCCAAAAAGCCTTGAACCCACCGTTAGACTTTCCGTGCATACCCGCAGTCGCAGCTCCAACAGACGAAGAAGAAGAAGAAGAAGAAGCAAACACCGCGCGCAGAGACTCATCACTCTCGCGCTTGCCATTGCTGTGAACTCCAAATGAGAAAGATGAAAGCAGCAAGTTCTTGCGAGCAAGATTCTTGGCGTAGCTTGGCTTGTACTCATCCACCAGAAACCTGAGCTGCACGCTATTGAAAGCGCCACGGCGGCGAACCCGCACATACTCGACAGCTTCGAGTGCCGACATGCCCGACTCAATCAACGCAATTGCAACCAGCATAGGGGCGCGCCCAAGACCGGCGATGCAGTGCACACCAATTGCGCGTTGCGGTGGCGAGGTAATATCATCGCCACAAATTTGTTGTTTGTTTGTCAGCCCCCCGGGAAACACAGACTGGCACAGGTCCAAGAAGGCAGTGATAGTGTGAGGAGGCGGAACAGAGCCATCGGGGAAAGGCAGGTCGACGACGCTGATGCTAGGGGCCAGGTCGGCGACGGCGGCTGCAGAATAGGTGGGCATCTCGCTCACGCGCACAATGTGCGACACACTGCGGGCAGACAGCTCGGCAAGGTACAAGGGCAGAGTGGAGTCAGAGGGGGCGTCGAAGACGACGAAGTGGAGGTTGTTTCTGGAGATGGAGGTCATTTGACGTGCTGGGGAGGAGGGAGAGTGGGAGTGGGCCTTGGTGGCGACCGAGAAGGGCGAGCGGGACATGATGGAGAGTGGGGGGGAGTCGGACTTTGGGAGGGAGGGGGAGAGGGAGAGAGACGGGGAGTGGTCAAGGACAGAGGCAGCAGAGGCAGCAGAGGCAGTAGCAGTAGAAGTAGTAGCAGGCATCCCGGTGGTTCAAGTTAACCGGGGTCGATGTCTGCAGCAGCAACAGCAACAGCAGGGAGAAGCAGGGGCAGACACGGGCAGGCAGGAGAGGGTCGTATAGAGCGCTTCTTCATTCACAGCAGACGGACAGCCTCGTCTCCACGCGACAGGTGGTGGATGGGATGGAAAGGGGGTTTCACAAGGGAAAAAAAAAAGAGGGAGGGCATGAATGAAAAATGTTTGAGGGGGGCTGGGGCGAGTGTTCGGAATATTTCCTTCCTTCCCACTCTCCCACTCTCCCACTCACTCACACAGATGCGCGTGTCTGTACTCCACCACCACCTCACTTTCACTCTCTCTCTCAGGCCCCTCCCCCATTGCACTGGTGCTTGCACTCAACCAAGCGCCCCGCCCTTCTCGTGCTATGCACAAGCCCACAAAGAACATTTGATTGATTGATCTGCATTGCATTGCTTCTTGTTTCCTTTCTGGCTTGCCCTCCTCCCCTTTCGTCCCTCCTGCCGCCGCTCCCTCCGCTCATGCGCCCCCTGCACTTGCTCGTCGGCGGCAACGGCCGCGCCCTGGCCCTTCTCGAGCTCGCCCGTCCCGCGAACTCCCTCAAAGTGCTCGCATCCGTCCCCGTTCCCGACGACGCCCCCGCTCCCTCCTGGATCCACCTGGCGCCGCCCTTCCTGATCTGCAACTCAGAGATCGTCGACGGCCGCATTCGCGTGTACGACGCTGCGGCCTTGCTCGAGAACCCCAGCCCTGATGCGGACGCGTTCGTGCGCTCCACTGCCCCGGCCGCCTTGCGACTCGATATCCTGTCCCGCGGCGCACACCCCTGCTACATGCAGTCCAGTCTCGATGCCTCTGTTTTGTTTGCTGCCAACTACACGGGCGGAACTGTACTGTTTTACTCGCTTAATCCAGGTTTTCTTTCCGCCCCTTACATTTGTTCCGCGCCATAACTCACTCGAATTTGCCTCAGAAAGGCCGTTTAACCACATTATCGACTTCAACGCACTTGCTGGGGAAGGCATCGATTCCCATCCACATATGGCAATCATGAATCCGTTTGAAGTCCGCTCGTCCGGCCATGTGTATATTCCCGATCTTGGCGCTGACCGGTGAAGATTTATATCCCGTTGTTTTTTTACCACCCGTTTTTTTTTGCTCCGATACTAATTTGTAAAAATTGCAGACTGTACGTCGCCACGTTCGATTCGCAGACCGGAACCCCTGTGGTCAAGACATCTTTGCAGCTTCCAAAGGGTTCGGGCCCGCGACACATTTGCTTCCACCCGAACGGTCAGTCCTTGAAAATTCGAGCAATCACCAAAATGAATATCTTTAAAAAAAAAAAAAAACAACTAAAAAACACACAAACACGTACGAAAACCATCAGGCACGCACGCGTATGTGAACTTGGAGCTGTCGAGCGAAATGGCCGTGATCACGCTGTATCCGGAACTCGCAATATTGTCGACGCACACACTGCTGACGCCCGAGCTCGCGGGCCAGATACCGCGCATGCAGTCGGCAGCGATTGCGCTGAGCGGTGATGCGCGGTTCATATATGCGTCAAACAGGCACGCCGTGTCGCGCAATGACACAATCGTGCGGTACGCGCTCGCGCCCACGGGCCTCGTGGACACCAACGTGTCACCGGAGTGGACCCATACGCGCGGCGCTGTGGCGCGCGGGATGGACTTGCTCTCTGTCAGTCAAGGAAGTGACGCGGATAGTAAGGAGGATCGGGAGCTGATCGCTGTGGGTAATCAGGAAAGCGACAGCGTAGTTGTGTTTGAGCGCAACACTCGCGACGGCACTTTGGAGTTTGTTAGCGACGTATCGCTTCCCGTAGACTTCAAGCCGACGTGCGTTGTCTGGATGTGATTTTTCATCCGTGGTTAATGGCCCACTTTCTTTTTTTTGGCCAAGTTCTGACTTAAGTCAATTTAATTCCTTTTTTTTTTTTTTTTTCATGTCTTGTTCGAAAAAAATAAACAAGATTATTTTTTTAAAAATTTCGACAATTTTCCGGTTGGGTGGATGACGTAACGAAGGCGCGGTCGTGTGCAAACACGCGCTTAAAATAGCAGAACTTGAGCTGGTTGTATGAGCAAGCGCTTCATGCGGAAGTAGGCGCATCGGAACACTCCCCAACGGATTTCCTGCACTTCGCCTGCCACGGGCGGCGTGTCGGACGATCCGACGGGCCTGGTTGCAAAATATATCGTCCGTCATTTTCTGCATTTCAACTTGTCGATTATGAGCGGTCTTCAGTTCGAATTGCGCAATTAATATAACAGAATGGCGCAAGAGATCGTAAGGCTGAGATAGTAGTTTTATTTCCCACGGCGACACTATGCGCTGTATTCAATGAACTTTGCGATGGAAGCTTCAGTGATTTCAGATTCAACAAGCTTTTGCACAACTGCGCCGTCCTGTAATTACTTCAGATTTAATTGCTTCTTCCAGAGACACAAGGGTGCAGCGAACGTACACTGCCTATTTCCAGCAACGTAGGGATGCTGGTCAACTGGAGCAAGGGATGAGTGCGGTAGAAGTTTGACGGAGTTCTCCAGGCCGGGCGGTCCCCCACTATAGCTTCAAGCAACAACGAGTCCGGAAGCTGCACGAGCTTCGGTTTGACCAAAGGATCGCTGCAAATGTTTTCGACGCGCATGAGCGAGAAGGAGGGGGGGGGGGCCAAAAGGCGCAAGCAAGCTCACGCGTTGCGGGCGTCGGGACACCACGGGAGCCCCGTGGCCGGATCGCGGGCGGCGGTTGCAAACACGAATACGCGGGAGTACTGTGGCAGAGCCGCGGCGAGCGTCGAGTCGAACGTCGTGGCGTCCTCGACAGTGATAAGAGTCATTTATTTGTTTTTTTTTGCAGCGGCTTGAACGCAGAGAAATGCCATTCGCACAAACACGCCGGCGTGCCTGCGCGCGTTACCATCGGTCCGGAGACCATATCCCGATATACATGTGGCTTTTGCTTGCAAGCGTCATTCGCAACGGCGGTCAATGTCTGATTGATGAATCGAATGAAAAGCAGGAGAAAAAGAAAAGAAAGAAAAAAGAAGAAACACACGCAAAAATGCTTTCGGCTGTTTCAACCGCGCGCGCCGCTCGAGCAAACGCCGGACGCGCCGGGGCCTCCTTCCAGCAGCCTCGCCATCCGCCCGTGTTGCCGCCTCTCTGCCCGCGCATGCGGCACATGGCGTCCGACCCGTCTGTAGCCGCCGTCGCCGCATCCGTGCCGACCGAGGGCTCCCTGCTGGGACTGTACCCGCAGCCGCCCTTCACCTTCGTGCGCGGCGAGCGTGCGACACTCTTCGACGCCTCAGGGGCGCGCTTCCTCGACTTCAATGCCGGCATCGCCGTCAACGCCCTTGGCCACAACGACCCCGATGTCGTTGCAGCTATAGCCGATCAGGCTGCAAAGATCATCCATCTATCCAACCTGTACCGCAACGAACACGCCGCGAGGTGCGCCGATCTGATTGTGTCCGGGCTTGTATCCCTGCCCGCCACGGTTGAATCGGCCGAGCGCACTGCGTGGTGGAACGGCGATGCCAATCCTGGGTGCAAAGTGTTTTTCTGCAACTCTGGCACAGAGGCGAATGAAGGTATTCATATCGGCACACCGATTGTTGCCAAATTGGCTCGTTGGTTGTAAAAAAGGGGGCAGATTAAAAGATACTATCTTCCAGCTGCGATCAAGTTTGCACGAAAGCAGGCGCACGTCACGCATCCAGAAAACCCGCGCTCAGGCATTCTATCGTTCACAAACGCGTTCCACGGTCGATCGATGGGTGCGCTGTCAGCGACACCCAACAAAAAGTACCAGACTCCGTTCTACCCACTGGTACCAGGGTTCCACACTTCACCATACAACGACGTAGCAGCGCTCGAGGCTGTTGACTGGGATTCTGTCTGCGGTGTCATTGTTGAGCCAATGCAGGGCGAAGGCGGCGTGTTTCCAGCAACGGATGAATTCCTGAAAGCAGTTCGTGCGAAATGCGACAGTGTTGGCGCTGTTTTGATTTTTGGTTTGTTGTTTCCCCTTTGACTCTTGCAACAGGTCGTGAATGACTTTCGATTTTTTTTTCAGATGAAATCCAATGCGGTATCGGCCGATCAGGCAAACTATTTTATCACCACAACACGCCCGTGCTGCCCGACATTGTGACGCTGGCAAAGCCCCTGGCGAACGGAATACCGATGGGCGCCACGGTGGTGCGCGGCGCCGTCGCACGCAACATCAAGCCTGGCGACCACGGCACTACGTTTGGCGGCAACCCGCTGGCGACACGTGTGGCGTGCGTGGTGCTGGCCAAGATTGCAGACCCTGCGTTTCTGGAAGGCGTGCAGCGCAAGTCTGCGCGGCTGCTTGCGCGCCTGCACGCCATTGCAAAAGCGTATCCGCGCATAGTGAAGGACGTGCGTGGGAAGGGCTTACTTGTGGGGATGGAGCTGCAGGGCGGCGCGCAGGCTTCGCGGTTCGTTGATCTTTGCGTTGCACACGGGAACTTGCTCGTGATTTCCGCCGGGCAAAACACAGTCCGCATGGCACCGCCGTTGATTATTTCCGACGAGGAAATTGACGAGGCTGCTGGCGTGATGGAAAAAGTCACGGCTATATTGAATGCCGAATAATGGCGTTGCGCGCTCTCTTTTTTTTTTTTTTTTTGATTTTTCCATGTTTGTGCTCTCAACTTCGGGCACATGGCATCGCAAGTGGTGCATTCTCCCGAGTTCCCGATGATACGCCATCTGTCATAATTTCCGAAGATTTATGCTGCAGTTTTCCAGCAATCCACTGACATCTTGAAGATCCTGGTTGATACAGCATAGGAAAAACCAATTTGCAGATGGCGCTTCTGCATGGATAATCTGACGGTAGGGAGGATTGATTGAGAGTGTGGCAATTATTTCTTCGGCGTTGCACGCACTAAAGAGGACGAATGAAAGTTCGTTTTTCTTGTTGTCTAACAACTATTTTTCTCATATCGCATCAGGACATGAAGCTGCTGGCGATCTGTATTTGCGGGTCATAGTAATGGGAGAATCGCGGAACAATGAGCAACAGTGACCCATAAGGCCGAACAGCCAATATCATCGCCTTCACAGTCCCCTGGCATCGGCAACCAACGCAAAGATCACAGCCTTATCGTGCGGCGCAGTGCAAGATTCCGTACGCTTGTGTGAATCTTTGGGAGCCGAAACTCGTGCCACCTTGACGGCTGCGATAAATTGTTCATTTATTTAATCATTGTGCTTGTTGCCACATCGGGGCCTACAATGTTGGACGCTGGCGGTGCGTGGGGTGCGCATGGCGCGTCATGCACTACTCATCTCTGTGTGCTGTGCTCGCAGGTCGATATCTCACTGGTGCCGACGGTCGTGCGGTGTTCCTCCGCGGCGTGAACTTATCGGGCAACGCCAAGCTACCGTTCTCGCCACACTGTCCGTCGCACGTTGGAGGAGACGTCTTCTTCGACTCCGCAAAAGATGTTTCGTTCGTCAACCGGCCCTTCCCACTCGAAGAGGCTGATGAACACTTTTCCCGCCTGCGCAGCTGGGGCTTCAATCTCTTGCGCTTCTGCGTGACATGGGAGGTGAGTCTATGAAACAATTGCTGGTTTCGTTTGTCGTTTGGGTGCTTATGAGAAAGTCGGTATTTGTTTGCCGCTTCAGGCGCTTGAACACGAGGGTCCAGGAAAATTCGACTATGCATTCATCGATTACGTTGTGGCCGTGCTCCTGAAAGCAAAGGAATACGGCTTTAAAGTTTTCATGGATCCGCACCAGGATGTGGTTTGTGTTGATTTTGTTCGATTTTAAAAATTAAACTGACAATTTCGTCGTTTTCAAGTGGTCTCGCTTCACTGGTGGGTCTGGCGCGCCAGCATGGACTCTGGAGCTTGCGGGACTAGACATTCGCTCTCTCGCAAAGACGGGTGCGGCCGTAGTGCACAACACGGCTGAGAAAGATGCGTATCCTCGGATGGTGTGGGGCACGAACTATGACAAACTCGCGTGCGCTACAATGTTTACTCTCTTCTACGGCGGATCCACGTTTGCTCCGCTGCTTCGTAGCCCGGAAGATCCTGAGAAAAGCTTCCAGGATTTCCTGCAGGACCACTACTGCGCCGCGATTGGCGCCCTTGCGCAGCGCATTCATGACCATGGTGGCCTTGAGGACGAAGTCGTTCTGGGATGGGACACACTCAACGAGCCTGACAACGGCTGGATCGGCACCAAGGATCTCAATTTGTTCTCTGGCGTTTCCCGAATTGGCGACTCACCAACTCCATTCCAAGGACTTCTTCTCGGCAGCGGTATCGCCGTAGATGTCGAAATACACGCACTCTGGCCCTTGGGAACGCGCAAGGTTGGGGCGCGGCTTTTCGATCCAAATGGTGCCTCTGCGTGGCTGCCGGGGTCGGATGGATCCCCGGGGAAGTGCTTATGGGCTCGTCACGGCGTCTGGGATATCGAAACCAAGAAATTGCTCAAGCCAGATTACTTTGCAAAGGACCCTCAGTCCGGCAAGCCTGTTTCGTTCATGCAGGACTTTTGGTCGCCTTTCGTAGTCAAGTTTGCCAAGTTCATCAGAGCTCATCATCCCAATGCCCTGGTATTTATCGAACCCTGCGGCGCCGACTCGCCTACGGAACCAGGGGTTCCCTATATACCACCGGAGCTTGATTCTGATAATCGGATCGTCTTTTCTCCGCACTGGTGATATATGCTTTCGTTTTGCTGAATGTCTGAAAATTGAAAAAGGTACGACGGGCTCACCCTTCTCAACAAGTCTTTCAACCCATGGTTCAGCGCGGATTTTGTGGGCCTAGAGCGAGGAAAGTATTCATTCGACCTTCTTGCCATGAAGATCGGGACGAAAGGGATTCGTAAGACATTCTACGAGCAGATTTGCATCAAGCGAGACGATGCAGGTAGTCTAAACCTGTCATGTTTTTTTTCGAGAAGATGAACATTCGCGCAGGGAACCACCCAACTGTGATTGGCGAAACCGGAATTCCGATGGACTTTCCCTCGACCCGCAAGACTCCGCCGGGGGCCAAACGCACATACTCTGACGAAACAAACGCGTTGGACTTCACTATGCGTGCGCTTGATGGGGCTTTTGTAAACTTTACGCTGTGGAACTACACCCCCACAAACTCGCATGCGTATGGGGACGAGTGGAACGGCGAGGACCTTAGCATCTGGAGCCGCGACGATGTTGCTCATGCGCCGGCAGATAGCGGGTTAAACGCCGGTGCGCGTGGGCTCCAAGCCTTCTGTCGGCCACACGCGCGTGCCGTGCCAGGCGTGCCTATCGCAATGGTGTTCGAGATGAACACGGGTGAGTTTGTGTTCGAGTTCGAATGTACCAGTGAGACTGGCGGCGTGGTGGACTTCTATGTGCCGAAAGTACACTATCCTAATGGCGTCAATGTGAAGGTTGGGTCTGGGAGTGTTGAAATTGCTATGGATGCCCAAGAAATGCGGTGGAACGTCCCTCAGAAAGGTACCTACAAGCTGAAAATGGTCAAGAAATGAAAACGGCTTTGACGTCGTTTTGGTGTTTGAGTGAAGTTTGAGGGAATAGAATTGACTGTTCGTTGATATCGGTGCGCGTACCTTGATCGGAAAGCACCCTTTTTAATGCGCGATTTTATTCGAGCGTGGTCTCAGACCTGCGGCCATGGTTGTTGTGGAAGTGCGTGGTGGGATTTAAGGCTGGCAGCCAGTCAACAATCAAGAATTGTCAAATAAACTCCTGAATAGACAAGGTCTGCCTCCATTGCGCACTCCTCTGCTCCAGTCCTCTCGCTTACTTGCCCTCGTAGATCGAGACAGGATGGACGACTTTCACGAAGAGGTTTGTCATCCTTGTCTCCACACTTCAGTCACGATCTTCTCCTCTCATCGCAGAAAGCCTTCGTTGTCGAAGAAGTCAACAACTTGATTAAGGAGGTACCACGAAGTGTTTGATCGGTGACGCAAGGTGTCTCTGACGTCGAGCCTTCCCACAACGCAGTCCATCGAGTCAACGATACAGAATGCCGCATATCATCACAACAAAGTCGGTCAATGGAACTCGAATATCGTCGAACAATGTCTTAAAAAGCTCGCATCGCTCAACAAACCTTTCAAATACATAGGTGGGATTATCGAAGCCAATGGAATGCTAAGGCATTCTTTCTTTTGAAGTCACTTGCACAATAATGCAAAAAAATGGGGCCGGCTTGCACGCTTCATCGTCGTGCTACTGGGATACCACCACTGACGGTAATAGTGCTTTCTTTTTTGTTGTTTTTGATTTGCAGCTCAAACTTCGACTCAGGTTGCACGACATACAAATACGACTCAAAAACGATGTACTGCATCGTGAATGTGTTCGGACTTGCGGTAAGCATCTAACGGTACTCAGGCAGATCCACTCATTAGAATGTCTAGATTTGATGACTCGATCTTTGTCCTGTACTGACGGCCGTCAATTCCGCCTCGAACATCTGCTCTCTCCCACTCTTTCGCATAATAAAGAAGTGCCGTGAACTTGATTTATTGTTTAAAATCTTCGTCGTCGCTTTTGGGGTGCGTATTTGACCCGTCGCTTCCGTAGGCACCTCGCAAACGTCGTCGGGGGTTCATCTGTAAAACAAGTTCCATCAAACCGCGAAACCACCACTGAAGTAACAGACCATTGAGAGTTGGCATTCGAAAAAAGCCCGCTTCATCCGAGTCAGAATTGCAAGAACTTTCTGAAGCGGCCACAAACCTGCGCCAGCCGGCAATCTGCAGACACATCCTTGTTCTTCAAATCCAGACATTCGTTGAGACTGAGTCCGCGCTTGGCGACGCAATCGGACTCGCTGAGGCATTCCAGAACTGTCTGTCGAAACTTGTCACAGGAGGGCATGTTTTTGCTTTCCAGAAAACAAACAGCCGATTTCCCACACGTCATTTGAGCACAGCACGCGCAGCAAACTTCCGTCGCGCAAGGTTCAAACAATTTTGGCCCCTGCTTCGGCGAAAATCAGCAATCAGCTTGAGTGGATTGAAATACGTCAAAATTTTTGCAACACTTTCTGTTCCCTTAAGATGGATTACGTGTTAACTTTCTTCGCCGTGATATCATTCGGCTTCTGGTGTTTTATGCTTTTCAACGGAACGTCTTCAGTGATAATAAGGTGTTTCAAAGTTTGTTGCTTATTGTGTTGAATCACAAAACCCGAAAATATGTTGCAGCCTTTCACGATACTCTTTCAAAAACCCGCCTGTTTCGTCAGATAAGCCGAAACATCTTGTGCCTGGCGTGTCGATTTTGCGCCCATTGAAGGGTGTGGATGCGAATCTCATAGACAATCTGCAGTCTTCGCTTCGACTGAAATATCCAAAGTTTGAAATCTTAGTATCCGTCGCTGATGCCGATGATCCGGCTTTGGAGATTGCGAAAGTTCTTATCCGCGATAATCCGGAAGTTGACGTCAGGCTTGTAATAGGTTTGTAATGTGTTGGTGAAACGCCAATAGGCACTGACGCGCCATGTGAAGGAGAAGACGAAAAGGTCGAAAATCCGAAAGTGAATAACCTCATAAAATCATATGCAGCTGCAAAGTACGAAATTGTTTGGATACTTGATTCAAATATATCTGTCACTCCTGACACCCTGTCTCGAGCAGTCGATTGCTTGATAAGTGACCAGTCCATTGGACTGGTTCACCACATCCCGATTGGAATAAACCCTGAATCGTTCGGCGCCTCTGTTGAACAACTCTTCCTCAACACCTTTCACGCCAAAGTATACACGATGATCAATAAGCTGCAGATGGGAAGCTGCGTTATTGGAAAAAGTATAATGTTCCGAAAATCAGAGTTGAATGCTGTTGGTGGGATCAAGTATTTTGGAAAGTACATGAGCGAAGACAACATTATTGGTCAGTATATTTTGGACCAAGGTCGGCGACATGCAATACCAGGAAATGTGGTTTATCAGCAGCTGGGAAACTGCACGTTGAACGACTATTTTCAGCGGCGTATGCGATGGACACGGATTCGGAAATTCACAGTTTTGGCGGCCACAATAATCGAGCCTTTTACAGAGTGCTTTTTGAACGGAGCGTTAGGCGCTTTCGCCGTGTTTATGCTGTTTGGAGTCCCGTGGGCACCTTTCTATGTAGGGCATGTTGCGAACTGGTTTTTCACAGACATTGCCTTGTGTCTAGTAGTGGAGAAATCTATGATTCTGGACAACTTCCCGCGATTCCTATACGCTTGGATAGTGCGTGAATTAACATCCCTCCCGTGTCATATCCAGGCTTGTTTGGGAACTCAAGTGGAGTGGAGAGGGAAACAATTCCGACTTCGGTCTGACGGAACGGTCATTAGGGATCCCGAAACTGATAGAGTGGCCTTTTCCAAGAAGAAAACAAGTTGCAGGGGTCTCGAACTTGCCGTTGGAAAGTCAAAAGATGAACTTACTGATCGGCTTTCATCTCCCCATGAACGAAATTGAAGCAGCTTTCAGTTACAATAATATTTCAATGACAATTTCTTTAAAACTCTTGGTATTCAGATCTTAGCCTGCAGCCGTCGTGCTGTTGGTAATACGGGGACTTGTAGCGACCAACTTTCCAGCTGAAATTCTGTTTCCGGAGCTATAGACTTCCTTTCATTTATTTTTGCCAACGTCCGCTCTTTGAAAGAATGCGGCTGCGTTGGAGTTTTCGAAGCCGCCCCCGCAAGTTTCTGGGCCGGACAAATGTTTTTTGTCATTGAAAAATGGCACTAACAACATCGTCCGTCCGCGACCACCTGCGCGCGCTGGGATATTCCGACTCAGCAGCCTCAGATTCTTTCTTGAGAGAGTGCGCGGAGGAACTGAACGGCGAAATCGGGTTACGCGAGCGCCTGGACAACGTATCGTTCGCCTTCAACCAGAGCGACCTCTGGCATTTCGATGACTTGACAGTAGAGCACGAAGATTCCATTTCAGCGTTTGTCGCGTCTCTATCGAATAGGGTCAGGCCAAGTCCCGCTCTAATGGACCCGACCGAAACACGCCAAAAGTCTGCAATCATTCCAAAAACCTCAAAAGCTTCTGTGATGACGGCGGAGGACTGGCGATTCACAGGAGACTCTATTTCTATTGACGACTGGCAGCACATGGTGGACGAGACATCCTCCGTCTCGTCGTTTCAAGGGTCTCCTTCAGACAGCTTAAGGCAGATTCAGGAGAAGGCTTCTTCCGATTCTTCACCACTATGCATCATTCAGCACCTTGCAGCCATGGATATATCCAAGACCCGCGCACGAATTCCGAAGAAATATGAAGAGGTCAGCGCGGTCCCGAGCAAAGCATCTGGTCGAACATTTTCGACCAAAAATTCCCAGGAAGAACCCCTGAAGATTAGAAAAGCATCCGAATCTCGCACCTTTTCGCCCGTGAGGGATTGTTCGTCTCCTGGGTCAATCGAGAGTATCGATGGCTTAAGTGACAAAATTCTATCACCTGCATCCGAGCTGTCGGAGTCAACCCGGAAGTCCTTTCCGAAAACGACTGGATGTAATGACAACCTCACGATTACTTGTGTCTTCTCACATTGTGCCTTAGTCATAAAAACCATTCAGTACCGCAAAACTTCGAACAAAACGGATCCCGTCGCCCGCTTTCATTCTCATCAAAAGCACTGGCAAAAAGATGAATTTCTGACAAGAATTAGTTCCAAACCGAAGCCGATTCTTGAAAAAGGCCATTTTGCCGCCGAGAAGATTGCGTCCACAGGGAGCATTGGCAGTGTGCCTCGAACCCGCCATAACTTGGCAGCTTTGAGACCAACGTACGTTGTTCCAAATGAAAAAAGTCGTCGAGATGTCGTGTGGGAAGTAAGAACGCGATTAGCGAGAACGGTGTGAATGATGTTGAGCTTTCAAAAGAAAAAGTTTTCATCACGCTTTCAGCGCTTGAACAAACCGCGCCAATGACACTCACATTACGATGCTGACAAAGCCAAAGTATGAGTGCCGCAATTCCATTGTGCCTCTTCTGTGCTTGAATGCATGTAAGGCTGAACCCCAAGCATGGGCAGCTTTTCGAAGTTAAGAAACACAAATGAAATAATCTATTCCATTTTTGAGTCAATGTGAGGTCTAATGCTGTCACCAATTATCTCTTCCTTAAAGCAATTTGACTTTCGCCGATATGTATGCCTTTATCCCTTCGCGATTTGTTGTCTATTTGAGACTTGGCGCCAAATCAATACGTGATCACAAAATTTGGAATATATAATCACCGTTCGACCTCACTTAGTATGGCTTCATTTTGCCTTAGTGACGCCTCACGTCTGGACGACCTGTTATTGGCATCAGAAGTGTTCAGGAGTCTCCGACCAAATCAAAATCCTGAAGTTTTTTGTAAAGTATAAAATTTCTGGTTTCCGATTAGAAATTAATTTCCAAACAAAAATAAAATAAAAAAAAGGAAAAATTAAGGATAATATAGAACTTGAAATCTAGCAGCTATATAGTCATTCTGAGTTATTTCTTCGCTGATACAATATCAGGGACAACAATTCCGATCGAGAGGGACAGACAAGCTTTGCATCAATGTTAATTTAGTAGATGCCAGTTGAATGCAATAGCGAATTTTTCGGATAAAAAAAGTTTTTAACAGTTCGGTTTAGAAGTGATGTCGAGCGAATCTGTGGTGCTCTTGTTTGGAACTCTCGCCCCATGGATACATCCGTGGAGCTGCGCCAGAGGTGATTCCGGGTCCGATACGCACTATGCTGCGATAACTGTCGAAAATGACCGCGCCTTCTTTTCTCATGTCCCCACGTAGGCGGTTAACACCATCGGAACGCATATCCCCGCCAGCATGGTGAACCGTAGAAATCAACTCGTACCAAGCTGCCTCTCGTGCAATTCCGTTTCCGAGTGTTTTGCTGCGAAAGCTTTGTTATATTGCGCATCCGGATCAACAGATGAAGGGGCATATGTTTCGGCATTCTTGTTCGATCAAAACGACGCGAAGCAATTCAGTGGACGCCACTGTAGAGACAGGTATGAGCAGGGATAAAACAGCAGCCGACTGCTGCGGTAGGGGCAGTGGGTTCGTGCCTGCCGTATTCAAAAATCGGAAGATCCTCTGACATAAATTTGGCACGAACAGTTTGCTGTAACGTTTAGTCATAAACTCATGCGCCTCCTACATCGGTGCCGTTTGGCCTTAGTAATTCTCCTCGGCCTGAGACAAAAGTCACCCATGACAAATAGCGCCGTTGCTTGGAAGTTAAAAGTCAAGACAAAGGCCGAAACGAGCAATTCGGAAATTGCTGTTTGATCGTATGTTTCTGGTGGCAAACACTTCAGGCAGCGGTCTCATACGTGTTGGAAAAAAAGGGGAAATCTGCACTATATTGCACCACGTGCTTTGATCTTATCTTCAAGAGAGAGTTTCCAGGGCGAAGACGGAGCGGGCGTCTCGCAAATCAATTGAAGTTAGCTGAACATGTGGAAAATTCAGCTCTTGCGATCAAATCAAACGTAGAGTCCCGTTTGCGCGAACTTCACCTTGCACCCCCTCCAACCAAATCCATCCACCTGCCTCCACACCGCCAACATATAAGGCAGCTGTAGACTGCTCATCGTCAAAAACGCTTTTTGACACTGCTGGCCCACGGACACAAACAGAACCGCGCGGGTTCGGTGTATCAGTTGCAAAAAGCCCCAACTCTGGAGAGTCGATTATTTTATAGTCAAGGTTCGCACAAGGTACTCCTTTTTTTGCTTCTGTCAACATCAATGATATACCAAAGATACACAAACCAACATGAGCCGCGCTCTCATAATCCCCACGCAGCGTGTAGAACGCCAATCCCGAAGTTTGTAGGGACGAAAACGTTTCGAGAACTTGGCATCCAATAGCGGCACGGATATGTTGCACCGTCGCTAAGGGTGTGTCTTCATTCCCCCTCGAATTCCACTAAGAGCATGTAAAATTGCCTATTAGACCAAACGAAGCATCGCGACTTATCACAAACAATGCATCTCAAATTTCCACCAAAATCTTTCTGAATCTTGTTAAATATAAACCAATCCCAAAGTGTGTTTGTGGAGCATCGCCCTTCGCGGAGCTCTGTCAATTTTCCAGCGAGGGCTCGGGAAAAAAGCCATTTTCCGGCTTGCAAATTAATGGCTCGTTCAAGAATGCACAAAGTATTCGCGGATGCGTGCATAAGCTGAGTTGTAATTGTCAGCAAACGATGTGCGAGAAGTTGCGAACCGTTGGCTTTGATTCTTTGACTATCTGCATCAAGTTGTCTACTTCACGGAAATACGATATTTGTCCATTACTGTTCACCAAATCAGCATATGTTCAGGGGGAAAAAAACCGTACGCGATCAAAACAGCGTAAGCCAGGGTGCGCTCAAAAAGTCGTGCACCAGAAGTCGTGGATTTGGAACTTCCGGCAAGAAGTAGAACATCAGAGCTTCCGATTTTCTGATCCTGCGCCAGTGTAATATAGACAGCACTGGTAGACACTGCAAGATTCAAGTGAGTCAGAATCACTCCGCGTAATAGCCGCGATTTTGAGTGTTTCCCGCTCGCTAATTCAAATACAATTGAACAAATATCCGACGGTCCTCGCTTCGCAGTGTCTGATGTCGTTTGCTTGTTGCTTTCCTTGCCTTTTATAACGTCGCTCAGGCACTCAATTTTCAGTTTCATGTTATTCGCCAGCTGAACATGGTGCGCGGAGAGCTTTTCCACACCAGACACAAAAATATACTTCCAAAAATAATTCCAGAATATTAGCGATTGCAAGAAATCAATGAAGCATTTTACCTTTAATTTTAAACAACTGCCAGCAATGCCAAGAACAGAGTCAAGCGCATCATGTGAGACAACGACAATACGCGCTTCAGTAGACAGTAAGATCTGCAGTAAAACTTAATAATGATTGCCGGGGACGCCAACGGGCACCTTTTCCATCAATTCCATTTCGGGGACAGCCGATTCACCCCACCAGCACGACACCAATTCATTGGTCTGACATGCAAGATCAACAACCAGCGCATCTTGTGGGTCGGACACAAATATCCCAACATAGTTTTTACTGTTTGCCAACAGTGACGCGAATGCAGAACCGATCGCAGCGACCGGATGCGCAAGGGATGAGAGGGAAATCAAACCATTATTCGAACTTAGACTTGCGGATGCTTCTGCCTTGGATTCTTTGAACCCTTTGGCGAAAGCGTCCGGAAGGAATTGCACAAACTGTGGGAGGGATTTCGTGGGAATAGGAGCTATTGTCGATCATAAGCTGGAAGAGAGCTGATTGCTGGCTCACTTGCTCTATTGCACATGACAGCCCATTCGCCAGGGTTACGTGCTGGGGCAGTGTGAACCTGGCTTCTAAGAAGCACGGGGTGTATGTCTGGAATTCGATGCTCGACCCTTAAGCTCACTTCAGTACGGACGCACCTTTGTTAGCCGCACGGACAGAGTCGTATCTGTGTTTGATCAGGAGAAGCACGGTCGCGGCGGCCAAAACTAGCGAAGTCTCATCAACTGTCACCATCGTGGAGGAAGTTTTCTTTAGCACTTTATTCAACCGGTAAGAGCTCGTGGGTCCACCACCCTCTTTTACCATGCGCGTTGCCAACGTGCTCTACAGAGAACTTTGAAGCTTTTCGCTGACTTGAAAATAATTCCAATGGTGCTCTTTTGGAATGTGAAACAATAAAATCTAACAAACGCGGAAGATCCGCCTTAAGCGGCAGTAGAGGAAGGGGCTATTATTTTTGCGCGTTGGTTATCTTTTGTTTTATTTTCGTTTTTAAACACAGGAAACGAAATGCACCACTTCTTCAACTTCATCATCAGTTGCGTCAAATATATATAAGTATCAAAACAGACGGTCGCTGCAGTGCACCGCTGCCTATGATTGCAGAATTGCACTGCGTTCCGCGGCTCACGTGGAGGTTTCTGTTACGGACTGTTCGCTCTGTAAGCGTCGCTGCAATTGCTCGTTGCGTTCATATTCGAGAGCGTTTGCGGCAATCTGCTTGCGGCGCTCGTCGTCGCGAACGATGCCACGTCGACGGACCTGTGCAAGGAAAACGCGGAACATGAGCTTTGCAGCCGACAACCCAGACCCACCTCAAGTTCGTACCCCTTCAGACGATATACGCCGAAGATGGTTACGGTGGTGAAGACGATCGATGCGGCGAACGCGATTTTGGCTTTCCGAGATGCATTCATGGCGGTTTTTGCTCTTTTTCTGTTGACAAATCAAGTCCTGGAGATGCACGCTCTCGCGTTTATCGACTCTGTCGCAGTCTCATTTGCGCCCTTGGCCGCACGATCAGCTTCGACGCGGTGAGTGTATTCTTGTCTTTATATTGATTGGATCCGGTTAAGTGTACTGTCACATGCACCTGTCCGTACCGTTATCGAAACGTGTACTGAAACTCTGCGCAGGATGTTTCTCCATCGCATTAGCGCCGACGCCCACAGAGACCTGAATCCGAAACTCATACTCTCCATGAATGGAAATGACTCCGTGCGCCAGCCCTCTATCGAGGTCGTGTACCGTGAGTGACAAAAGTCCCATGCGCAGCATTCACAATACCGCCCGTCAGGAGACAAAAAGCGCCTCGTGTTAGACAGTGGCAAGCTCAAGCTGAATGACATTGTTGGCGAGATCTCGAAGCACGCGCGGCGACTGCAGCTGGAGGAGGATATCCGTTCCGCCGCCTGAATAAACCTCTATCATCTCAGCTTGTGTCCATGGCGCCCCCGCCGCCCCCCACCGCTGCTGCTGCCGCCGCCGCTGCACTCGCGGGTCTCGACCCCCGCGAGCAGCAGCTCTTCACTGAGTACTTCCTGATGGCGTCATCCGCGACCGCTGCTCCATCCATCGTTCCTTGTTCGAAGTCCTCCTCGAACTTGTCCGCGAGCTCACAATTGAGGGACTCCGCTTCCCGACCATCGAGCAGCCACGTTATACAGCGTTCTCCGGAACCAGATTACGCTGGTATTGTGGACAACCGAGACTATTCCACCATTGACGAAATCGCTGCACCTTCGGTGGCAACTTCACCGCTTAGGACAGATGCTCATGCTGACCGACCATCAACATCTGCAGCGCCGAAGAAGAACACTTCGAAAAGGCATACTTCAGTTTCAAAAGAACAAAACCCCGTCGGAAGCGCGCAGTGGCTCAAGGCCAAGAAAGAAAGCCATAAGGAGGTCGAACGCAGGCGGCGAAATCTCATAAAGTTGCCACTCTCTTTTCATTATTCATTTCGATTAACATGCAATACACAGGGAAGGTATCGATCGCCTTGGAGAACTGTTGCCAGTGAACGAAAAGAAGAGTGGAAATGTTTTGCAGGAGGCTGTCAATTACATTCGACAACTCAAACACAATGAACACGAAACAATGCACAGAATTGAAGTTGAGCGTCTTTTCCGTGAACAAGCGTGAGTTTCCCTTCTGTTTTGTTTCATTTTTATTTTATTTTTATTTTTATTTTTCATACCTTACAGTATTCTCGAGCTCACGAGAACAGTAAATGAACTGGCTGACGAGAGCAGGCATTTGCAGAATCAACTTTCTGTCCTCCAGTCGTCACATGCGTACGACGCGTTCTCACGAGAAACAAACTAAAAACACCCTAAGACACTTTTTGGTTCGTTTGTTTCTTTGTTCCTCACAATCCTCTTTTTTTCTTTTTTTTTTATCCCAATTCTTCCTCAAATACCTCCCGGCGTATTCAAAGCCGATTTCCGCGCACTCCGCATAAAGAATAAAATATGATCCTGCTGTCTGAAGAAATTCTCTCCACTAATCACTTTTTCGCTAAAGACGGACCAGTGCTCCTTGGTCGGCCAACTTTTTTCACAACCACAGAGGGGCCATCAACTCCTGACGGCGCAGACGCTTTCACGCCCCGCTTACTCTTCTGCTTCGTGTCATGACCCGGCGATTGAGATGGTTGTTCACTCGGAGCTGGCAACGCTTTCAACACATTTTGGTCAGCACTGGTATCAGACACACGTGCTTGCATGAAAACAAGGTGCGCGTCATCGTTTCCAATGTTTTCGATACTGTACTGGTTCCCTGATAGAAGTTTACTAAGAGAACGTCATCTTTCTTCCGAAACTGAACACTAACCACGTGGAATCAAGAATTGCGAGTTATCACTTACTTCAAAGACATTTCGATGCAAACGAACTCTGACGGTGCCATAAACGACAAAAAATACCTTTTTCTGCGTCAATATTAAGTCACAATTTCAAACTGACAAACCACTGCTGCTGCACCACTACTCTTGTTTGGCTTCGTCCCACCTTTGGGGATGATTATCACACCAGAACCCAGAAAGTCTCCAACGGTGAAAGTCCTCTGGTACTTGAACTTTTCCGCATTGATGTATTGTGGATCCATCATTTCCTCAGTGTATACGCATCCTCGAATTGACAGCACTCAGTACATAGCGGAAAAAATCTTCAACACAATAAAAACGTACTGATGTATTCTTCCGCTCCGGTTTCAAAACTCATAACAGCCATTTCAGGACTCTCCAGTGGCGCTGGTTTTCGTTGCGGTTTCTGGTTACGGCGCTTGGTTCTGATGGTTGACTGCTTGCGGTTCGTCTCCGAGACAGTACTTTCTGCTTTAATCCCAATAATTTCAGGGACAAAGACCCCTGAATCGGGCGGCTTTATAAGAAATGCTCAAAGTTTTGAAAAGCTTACCTGCGATGGAATCTCGACGCATTTTGTATTCGGGCTGCTCACCACACCAGTACTTGAGCGGTACCATCCGGTGCCTTTTCCCCCGTCCATTCTCTTGATTGACTGGCACCAGTGCAGTAACTTCCCGAGCATTTTTTACAGCGGCTCGTTTCTTCTTCGCTGGTACCGCGGACGAGCCGGATGGTGCCGTTTCACCGTCCACCGCGTTTTCGCGATTTCTCTTTGCTGACGTGACCTTTTTGGTCCCTTGATTGTGCTGGTTTTCTTTTCCGGCTGCTCCTTCATTGTCGTTGCGAACCGTGATGGTTGGACTGGCGCAAAACGCCTCATTCGCAGACTTTTCGCGACCGCTTTCATCGCCAGCAGGATTCCCCCCCGCTTCCTCGACGGACGTATCTGCAGGACCGTCATAGGCAACGTCGCTTTCTCCACCACTCAGATCACCATCCGCAATATTCTGTTCTGTATCGTCATTGGGTTCGTTGGTTTTCTTTTTTTCAGAACTGGTCGCTTCCGACGGGAAGGAATTCTGGCTTGGCCGGCTCCCAACTTTCGCAGGCGGCTTCCGTTTTTCAGTTGCCTTTGGCCTCCCGCGACGTCTAGCCGTCGGTACTACATCATTGGTTTGTTTGGAAGATTGTTCGATAGTCTCAACATCTTTTGGAAGCAGTGGAAATGACCAATTCGAATCGGAGGAAGCCGACATCATCGCAGAGCGGCCAATCTGTAAAATACAGTGAATTCAATTTAATTAGAAATGACAATCACAAGTTGCTGCTCGGAATTTCCTTTTGGCTGAGGTGCATCCATGTCATCTCCCGCTTGACCGTCACCGTCATTTTCGGACAAAATTTCTTCATGATAGTTGTAATCTTCAGAGTCACCGGCAACACTCCCACGATCACTGACATCTGCGGCATTTTCATGAAAAACTTCGTCTTCTGCACTGGTGACTTTTTCTCCAAGTTTACTTTTGCCATGTCTTCCAATGAGTGAAGTGCCAGTCAATCTTCGGCCAACTTGTCTTTGCGTCGTAACGCCTGGAACGGATTTTCTGGCCGACTGCGGCATAAGCCGTTTCTTAGGGCTTTCAGACCACACATGATATTTCTGGTCCCTTGAAGCTGCACCGTTGTCGTTTGGCGACATATTTCTTTCCGTAGACGCGTTCTTCGTTGCAGAACGGGGTGGTACAATTCCTTCGCGAACATGTTGCGACATGCGCCCCTGCTGTAGGCTTCCATTGAGATCACGATGTTGGTCACGGAACGGCCTTATTTCTTCAACCACGTGATCCTCGGGTTCGTCAATGAACTGTGGTAGTTGTGGTCGCGAACTGGCGTGTTCCCAACCAACAGAAGCGCTGGCGCTTTCGTCATCGTCACTGAATTGCGGTTGCCATTCCTGCGTATGACGCTTTCTTGGCGAATCCTGTACCGCAACCTGCTGGCGCAAATATGCAGCTGCTGAAAGGCGGCGATGGTCGCGGCTGGAGCTGCCAGGTACTTCCCGCGTAGTGGACTCTGCAACACGCAATGCACGTGGCGTAGCTGCTGGAGGATATGAGACACCAGCGCGCTGTGCGCGAATCTGCACACTATGTCTGCGTGGAACAGCGACTTGGAGGTCGTCGAAAGCAAGCGGTCTGTCATTGTCTTCGTAAGGATCAATTACAGGGCTGTCCACGTATTCAACATCACGATACGTGCGCGACTTCATGGCAGACGACGGCCGCGAATGCACATCGGAGCGGGTAGGAACTGCCGAAGCACGCATCGGTAACGTTGTTAACCTCCGCGATGAGTTCGGAGGCTGGCTGATTTTGGCCGCCGACAGTGAATGGCGAACGTTGGGAGACTGAAGATGCTGCTGCATCGCCGCTGATACCGGGGATCGGTGAATAAGAGTGCTCTTCCTGAACGGAGTGGCGACATTCTCGTAGTGATAATTTCTTTGAGTCGCCAGTTCGGGCGACGCTCTTCGGCTACGGAAAGGTTGAAGGGCGTCAGAATACTGCTCAAGATCATCGTAGTATGCTTCGCGCGTGCTCCTGTGACCGCGAGTGTCTGCAAACTCACGTTCTTCCACTTCGTTGTATTGTCCGGGAAAGTCATCCGGTGGAATGCCCTGCACCATCTCGTCCGCCGAATCAAGGTCGCGAAAATATTCCTCAGGATCTGCAACTCCAAGGTCATCCACAGCAACATTTGACGGAGGCATCCAGCCTGTTTTCCTGTTTGTTTTTATTTTTTTAAGATTATAACGGAGTGAATAAACCAGACCTTCCGCGAACACCAACATCGAGGAATCTGTTCTTGCGGTCATTTTGCTGCACGAAGCGAGTTTGCCTGCGCGCGTGCACATCGCCGTCTCCTTGGCGCGGAAAGTCCGAGCCTTGAGCCAGCATTTTTGGTTTGTTTTGGAATTTGTTGGACAAATAGACCCACAATTCTTCCTTCCTGGGTTTGAAGAGGGTTGGAAGTCTTCAACGATCTGCCTTATGTCTTTCCACCACATATTACCTGAAGAATGCCAAGATATTCCGAGTCAGTCATGAGTAGTTGAAGCTTTGCTGCATATTCAGCACCACACGACCACTGCAAATCAGGGAATCACAACAAAAACTCAACCAAAACAGCTATATCGGAAGTAACTTCTTGCGAAGTAACTGTTTGTGGCACTGTTGGTGATTGTGAATCTCGGCAAATCAGAAAAAATCCCAGGGAGATATGACAGCACCGACGCCGCACATTTACCATCCCCTATCGTACACCAACCTGGCGGAGCTACTGGCCGAAAGCACGCCAGCGAATGCGCATGCGAGCGCTAGTGGTGCAGACGAGATGCTGGTTGTGCAGCGCGGCAATGCAGAGATGCCGCATCTCCGCGCGTTCTGGCAGCAGGACGGGCAATGGCACCAGCAGGCCCCGTTTTCGTTCGACGAATGCGATTTGTCGCCCCAAACCCAACCTGATCACGTTACGGAGCTGGCGCGGCGGCGAGGATCGAAAAATTCTTTGGAGGGTTTGGTTGATGGCCAGCCGTGCTGGGTGGGTGATTCCGTATTCAAGACAGTGCTGGTTCACAAAAACCAGGCAGTCCTCGTTCGCCATAAGATGTGATTGCAGGCTGTGGCAGCTTCTTTGTAATAAATCGGACTTTTTCTAGCTTATCTGTGCTTATCGGTTCAACTTTTGAATATTTTCCACATTTTGCTGGAAAAAAAAAAGCTGCATCGTTTGAAGGAAAGCTTCAAACGACGAAAGTATAACTTGCAAAACTTTCCTTCAAACGATGCAGCTTGTTTTCGGCAAAATGTGGAAAATATTCAAAAGTTTGTTTCTGCAGTTGCATCGAATAAAAATTTCTGTTCAGTTTACCGTAAAAGTCAGCATTGCGGAAATTTCTTATAAAAAGTCAACCAGGAGTTGAAAGACTAAGCAAAAACACATTATGCAAACATTTATAACGACGTTGTCCTGTCTGCATTTCTTGCCTTCCGTGGTTTCGACCTGTGTAAACGCAATGCTTCTTCAAAGCACTTCGTTTCCATAACGTGGAACAACCGCGGGTCCCTTGAAGGCTTCAACAGCGTCGTTTCAGACGCGTCATCTCTTCGCGAGAAAGGCTTGATGACATCCGACGGCGCACAATACGAAATCACACGGTACAGTCGGCCGTCCGAACCTCGCACAGTAATACTTTTCTTCGTAAGACCGGCTTTTCGAAACAGAGCATTCATTATGACATAAAGTCGTTGCGGGTTCGATTTACCTGGAGCGATGCGTTGACCACACTTCAGCGACGTTGGAGCGAAAGTTGGGTTGATTCCCGCAATCTTTTTCAAACAGTCATCAGATCCAGGCGAAGAACGAGACTCCACACTTTCAGTTTGTCTTTTTTGATTCAGCGAACTTTTGAAGGCTCAAGTGACGTACCGATAAAGTAAAAACGGACCATGCGCCCGCGAAGGCGACCAGTGGAGACCGTCCTTCCCACAACAACAAGTTGTTGAACAAGAGAGATTCATAGGAGCCTTACCATCCACCGCTTTAAGAATCTGGAACCTTCAGGAAGCACAACGACAGTCCCGCTACGGACACGCAGCATCGCCATCGCGACCGAGTTTCCCGAAAACAAAGGAAGCTCGTTTGCAATAGATGCTTCCACTAATAGAATAGCGTCTAAGTCGTCCTCGACGAATCCAAAGTAAGTTTCTCCACATATCACGTCATGGTGCAAAATTTCTCCATTCATCCTCAGACCTTTACTGTTGCTGAAATTAGCCTGATTCGAGCCAGCTTGGTCATGCCGTGAAAAATTTCGAAGTGTTTTTTGGAACCCCGCAACAGTTTCATCAGCAGTTCGTGATATTGTTTCTTTCGTCCGTGTTTTGACCAATCAGCCACAGGTACAAAAAAAATTTTGGTATACCTATTTCAGTCGGCCAAACAGTTTCCCTTGAATTTTGGTTTTGCACCTCAGTCAAATATTCTGGTTCGACAAGAGATTGGATTGAATTGTCAAAAATGCGAGGTTTAATGCATTGCCGCTCCACTGGATTAAATGCTGTAAGCTCTTGATTGGAATATCCTGAGAAAACTCCTTGATGTTCTCGATCAGGATTTAAGGTCTGTGAGTGAGTAATGTTTCAAACAGATGCGAAAACAAGATAGCATACTGATGAAAGAGAGCAGCTTTTCGTATTGACGAGTCCGGTACTGTCTTGTATAGAGCTCAATTCCAAGTCGTTTCGTCTGTGGTCATGAAGTGGTGCTGTGATGACGTTAAAATAGAAGCTCGTAATTAATTTCACAAATAAAACCAAAGAACCTTTAAGCAGCCGTGCCTCGTCAGGACGAAGGGGCTTACAGATGTTATTTCCGATGACCTTTGATGTGTCGCCGATGGGGGCCGATTGATGTTCCATTCCGCTTGCAAGCAGAATTAAGTCCATCGTCTGCCTGAATACCGCCGAAAGTTCAAACGATATCTTCAAAGAATTAGACTTTCTCAAGCACTCAGCCGAGGACGGAACTTTGACCCTTGTGTTTTTTGCGCGGATGATGCTATGTCACCGAAAATTTTTTTCCGTTTTTTTCGATTTCCCAAAACTAACAACATACTATTGACTGGGCGATGGGAAGAAAAAGAAGGCATAATGTTACCGTATCAGGGTGTTACATTGTGAAAGAAAGTGAAAAAACAAAATACACAAAACCAGGACGTAGTGTATTCACGCTGCTGATGCCATAGACCAGCATCAGATATGAATAGAGAGCAAATTTTCCCCTCCTTATTACCGACTCGAATTGAGGTGTCTGTGATATTAGGTATCACTATGAAGAATGGACTTCGCGGATCATCCATGAGAATATTGAACGGCATGTAATCCAAAGCAGCTTGTATTCCCAACCCGTTTCGTAGAGGCAGGGGAGGCAATGACCACTTTTGGGACGGTTTTTTTCGCACGGCGCAGAGTATCACTCGTTGGCTATTGAAAGCTCTTGCGCCAAAGGTAAAGGAATAAAATATACTGCATTGTAAGACGTGAATATCCGGGGCCAGATGTTTCTTTAGCAATATATCGAGCCTTGAGCTCTTCGCGAATAGGTCCCCCATCTGAACGTAATACAATGCACAAACAGTCCAATATCGTCGCTGACTGACAGGATATAACAAACCAGAAGTATGCATCTGACATCTTTCAAAGAGTGGGCGTAAACTAGCACAGAATCCCAGAAACTCCTCCAAACCGCATATATACAAGGATCTAACAGTCATTCAGCACATATGAACATTCCAGAAGGATAACAAAGGCTCAGACAAAGATATTATCATCAAAACGACATTATTGCAACAACTGATTATTCCGCTGCCATTTAGTCAGCAACACTCAGGAAGATTGTCAATCTCCGAACTATTGAATCAACAGCCACGAGCATGCTCGGCTTCAAAAAATTCCAAATGGCATCATCCAGCTTGAATCAACTTGAGGAATCCAGAGACATTATCTTGGGCTGTTTCTTGACTTCAGAATGGTTCGCTGGCACGGGTTCGACAATGTTCGACAATATCTGGCGGAAACCACGTTTGCAAACTGAATCACAGCGTCGGAAAGCTCGCAGGTAGCCGGCCCTTCTGCCATGGTGAAGGCCACTGTTTTTTCATGGAAAGGAATGTTCGGGAAAATTTCGACGACGGAATAAGTGTCAACATTTGGACAGGTGCCAATTCCATTCCGTGATGGCCTCGTACATTTCCTTTTTTCACCCTTTTTCACTTATTTGATGTCATTCAACCCCGTCCGTGCCAACTTCGCTCCCGCAGTAAATCTGAAGCTCTTTTCTTCCAGGACACTGTACAAGCGGTTTTCAAGCAAGCGGTTTGTATGTTTGAGAGTGGGTGAGGCTGGCTGAACTAGGACAGACCCAGTCCGACAACCTTGAATTCAAAATCAGTAAGGAGGCGCTCAACGTCTCTTGCGAGCTTCTGTCAGTATTTACAACCGGTATCTTATGATCTCTGCAAGTCGTACTTTACATTCTCAAACCTACTTCCCAAAGAAGTCGTCATGAGGAGCCTTCTTCAATCCATGCAAAGGCGAAATAGTTTGAGTGCGAATCAAGCAAAAGACGATAATGTGGTTTTGGACGTAGCTTCCTTGGAACGAGTCGTCCCGCAGTTGTTGCTGGACTTCAACTGAATATGTATTTTTATTACTATTTTTTTAAATGATTCTTTTTATTTTTCTTAACTCCTCATCTTCTTTTTCATCTTTTCCGTTATAAACTCTTCCAGCTCTTTGCTGTGTCTAGGATCCCTGATTTAGCGAAATAAACTTTCGATTTCTCACAAAGAAACCAACGCACTTTGAACCTCCAATCTCCGAACTAATTCTTCAGCAGTAGTGTAGATAAGAGGGCTTATGATTCCACTTTTTGGTTAGACATCCGGAAACCATACTAGTGATTATTTCGAAGAGTACCTCAAGTTTTTATGTACCTTCTTTGTTCTTTTTCGTTGTTAAAGTCGGCCAACTTCCGCAGCGTCTCATCGTACGTGACAGCAGTGTCGGGTCGCAGAACTCAAATTTATTTTCCAAAACAAATATAAATTCAAAGCATGATGCGCTCTTCTTTTCAAACGAATGAAGATAATCAAAAATATGTACAAGATATTGCGTGTTAACTGAAGATACCATTTTTCGCGAAGCAAATGGGTTTTTTTTTTTTTTTTTTTTTTTGTCGCTTCAATTTCGTCACGAACACGGTCATACACAACCAGCGGCCTGCGAGAGGTCTTGGTAGCCCCAATGAAGTCTTTACTTTCCATTCTTGAAGTTAGGGCAGGTGGCGTTATCACAAACAGTGATCACAAGTCAAATCCGTCGCAGAGTTTTGGAATTTTGGGCAGAGATATCGATACCGATATTTGACATTGCTAATACCGCAAATGCACCACTGACGTTTCTTTTGTGCCGACAGACTAGCATGATACAGCCAGATGGTGGAGAATTTTCAGTCCGGGCGGATGCGTAGGCACGTAAGTTAAGTCAGCACCAGCGCTCCATCAGCGACGCACATCCATAATCTTGTGTGCAGAACTCGACAGCGAGATGGAAAATGCGGCGAGGCAGGAAAGTGGTGCGACGTTGTCTGGCAGTGGTGGCAACTGCGGATGTTGGCGGTTCTCAAACATCTGTCAATGGCGCAAACACAGCAGGAGCAGCGGCAGCAGCAGCAGCCTGCCACCGGCGCCGTAGGGCCCGCACCGTCATCCCTCGCAATCAACACTGCTATTGTTCAGGGTTTGTTTCCTGATGCCGGCGGTGTTACAGGTACTCGCTTACTCGCCTCCTCTTAGTTCCCCGTGTCGCCGTCCTGAGCGAGATGCTCCCCCCTCTCGGCCTCGATGTCGAAGAGGAGTTCTCCTTCAAGTGGACTGTCGACAAGTGGGCATCAACAGCAAAGTCGACGAAGCGTCTGTTCTCGCCAGAGTTTGTCTGCTGCAACGCCACCTGGTAGGTTTGCAAGCGGCCGGCTGCTTCTCATTGACGTCATTCTCTGGGGAGCGGCAACGGCTACTTCTGTTAACTCTGTCCCTTCCACTCAACCTCGCAATCACAAATCACCGCTGCCACTGAACCCTAATGCCAATAACAGGCGCATTCTGTTGTTTCCATCGGGCAACCAACAATCCGACACACTATCGGTATTCCTCGATTCTGTCGATGCTCCAAGCATGCCCAAAGACGGGCCGTGGCACATTTGCGTACAGTTCGCCTTAGCGATTGTGAATTACAAAGACGAAACTTGTTACCGATCCGCAAGTTGGGTTGCTTTGCATATCAAATTATTCTTACAATTGCTTTTATAGCTGCTCAGCACCGGTTTAATCCGTACGAAGCTGACTGGGGCTTCAATCATTTGGTTAAATTAAATCAGCTCTTCATCCCTCTTGATCCAAGCAAGAGCGACCGATCTCTCGTAGAAGACGATAAAACTGTGGTTATCATCCATATGCGAGTGCTGAAGGATATCACAGGGTTTTTGTGGCACAACTATCTGAGGTTTTTGGCCTTCCCTTTCATCAGTCACTGACAAATTTAAGTTATGACTCGAAAAAGTCCACAGGAATGGTTGGACTCAGAAATCAAGGCGCAACATGCTATATGAATTCGCTTCTCCAATCGCTGTACTTTATCCCGTACTTCCGCAAGGTAGCATGGCATTATTTTCCTCAATTGACATTTTCCTCAATTGACGGGTGATTCAGGCGACTTTCTCCATTCCCACCGAGCACGATTTGCCTGCCAAATCGATTCCGCTCGCTCTTCAACGCGTTTTCTACCTTCTACAGCATAGCGATTCGCCAGTTGGCACCACCGAACTCACGAAATCGTTTGGGTGGGACGCTATGGACAGCTTCATGCAACACGATGTTCAAGAATTCAACCGTGTCTTACAGGAAAATCTGGAAACGAAGATGGTGGGAACCACTGTAGAAGGTGTCATCGGAAATCTGTTTGTCGGCAAGTATAAGAGTTATGTACGATGTCTGGACGTAGATTTCGAGAGCTCTAGGGTAGAAGATTTTTATGGTACTTCCTTTTTTCCCCGTTTTGACTGGCAGTCCTCTAATTACAACGGAAGATATTCAATTGAATGTGAAGGGGAAAATTAACGTCACCGACTCATTTCAAGATTATATTTCAACTGAAATGTTGGATGGGGACAACAAATACTTCGCGGAGAACTTTGGGTTGCAGGTTGGCGAATTTTTGTGTCGTCTGCGTTAACGTGCGTGGACCAGCGCGCGGAAAAAGGTGTTACTTTTGTCACTCTTCCTCCGGTGCTTTTTCTGCAATTGAAGAGATTTGAATACGATGTGGAACACGACTGTATGGTGAAGGTGAGAAAAAGACTAAAGATGATTATGGTAAGAAGGTTTCTTGCCAGATCAACGATAGGTACGAATACTCGGAAACGTTGAATTTGGATTCATTCCTTGAGCAAAAACCGATTACTCCGCAATCATATTGGTTGTATGGGTATGTTTTTGTCCTCGTCTCTTTTGCACGATTGGCGAGCAATATTCGTTTCTTAGAGTCCTTGTACACACTGGAAATATTACTGGTGGCCATTATTGCGCTTTCTTACGGCCGCAGAGGAGCGGCAATTGGTATGTTCCTTAGTCTTTTGGAAAATTCTTAACGGATATCAGGTTTAAGTTCGATGACGATCGAGTGACTCCGTGCTTGCCGAACGAAGTTTTTGAAGACAATTTTGGAGGGGACAACAGCAAGCTCTATCCATCGAATGTGGTGGTGCCAAAACATTCTAAGCGATACACAAATGCTTATATGTTGATCTATATGCGTGATCGCGATACAGATAGTATTTTTATTTCACTAGACGATGCGGATGTTCAAGAACACTTGCGTAAGTATTGCATTTTCTTTGATTGCTTTTCTTTCCGTTGTTCAAGGATTTCCATTTTAAGGCAAGCGAATGGAATCGGAACAAATCGAGGCTGAAAAGAAACGGAAGGATCGTGAAGAGCAACATCACTTTGTGAATATCAAAGTTGTTTTGGAAGAACATGCCGCGAAGCATCGCGGTTTTGACTTGTGCAACTTTGAAAGTCGCGCATCTCCTATTACTGAAGTTTTGAGTTTCAAGGAGCGTAAAGAAAATTCATTAGCCGATTTTAGGGTTGGATTTCCTGGTGTCTTTCCTGTTTCAAACACTTTCGGCAGAAATTACTTGGAGAGTCTTTGCACGTACCTCCCGACAGGTTGAATATTTGGTCACTAGTTGGGCGGCAAAATAAGACGATTCGACCAGATTGCAAGTTTACATCCGCTGAAGATTTTTTTAGTACGTTAGAGTTTTATATTTTCTGTTTCCGACTGACAGCCACACAGCCTTGGAAGAAATTCGTGAAAAGTTTTCAAAAGCTCAAGGAAATGAATTGCGTTTGTTTGTGGAGATATCCGAGCCCAACGACAAGTCTTCGCCTACTCAGGGTGACAAAAGTATCACTGTCTTCTTAAAATACTATGACCCAACAACTTCGCTCGTGCGATATGTCGGCAGCATCTACATCCCGAATAAAACATCAAAAATTTCTGACATTCTACCCGCACTGTGGAAGCGTGCTTCTCTCCCGGCGAAAACTAAGCTGTTAGTGTTTGAGGTAACAATCCATGGCGATCTTATTCCTAATATGCTTATTCGTTGTCTGAGTAGGAAGTGAGACCTGATATGATTGATGAGTTGAGTTTGCGGCAAACTTTCGCAAAGGCGGAAATTTCTGACGGGGACATAATATTGTATCAGCGAGATATGACAGGATTGGAGTAAGCGGAATTTTAAATTCTTTCAATTTACTCACTGAAAATGTAAGAGCGCAAATTGAAGATGCAACCATTGGAACTGCCAAGCAGTACTTTGACCAAATGCACAACAGGAACACTATAGTATTCAAACCGAAGCCGGGAACTGAAACTAAATCAAGGAGAGAATTAGAGTTAGTTCTTCACAAAAAAATGCTTTATGACGACGTGAGTTTCGACTTTGATTTCTTCGATAGATTTACTTACGAAACCAGGTGATCGCAAAGCTGGCGGAGAAGATTGGGGGGAATCCCCTCAGAATCCAGGTCTTCACTGGTTCCGGACTTATGTCGAACATGCCTGTTCGCCGCCATGACAAAATGGTTCTGCGCGATATGCTGAATGTTGGATATTACAATCAGCTTGTATCATCGTCTGTCCTCTACTATGAAGAACTTGAAGTCGACGTTTCCGAGCTGGAAACGAAAAGATTTTTGACGGTTTCCTTTGTCGAAAGGAATGGCAGTGAGTTGGTTTGTGAAAAACCTTATCACTTTTCACTTTGTCTCATGAGTGCCAAAGGGACCTTATTCTTTGCTTGTACCGAAGAACGCTACTGCTGGTGACGTCATTAAGAAACTGAAGACCCATGTTGGGGACTTGCCAGTACATCAGAGGGCGGACTTACGATTATACGAAGTTATTAAGCACAAAATCCAGAAATTTTATTCCAACAGTGACACTGTCAGAGATGTGTCAGAGATGTCAATTTTCTATGTAGAGGTTCGTATTGTTTGAAAACGCCTTTCTTATATCGATCCCACGTGAAGGACGTTTCTCCGGAAGACAACAAGCTACGCAAAGGTGACGCACATGTGCACGTATTCAGTTATAACGGCAATCCGACACGAGCTCATGGTATCCCTTTCAAGTTTGCACTTCGGAAGGTATGTTTCACTTACAGAACGTGCTTTTTTCCAAACTGTGAGTCAGGGCGAGTTGTTTTCGGCAACACGAGAGCGTCTTTCCGCTCGGATTGATATGAGCGACACAGATGCGGTCAAAGCTAAATGGTTTATTGTGCCGTCAGGATTCGCCAACCCGATTCCTGTTCTCGAATGTAAATTGCTACTCAGTAATTTTTCGATTCCTAAAATCTCTCTTTCGTTTTTTCTTTCTTTTTTGTTCAGCGGATATTTTGGCCGAGAAGAATTTTGGGCCGTATGATTACATTGGTGTTGATCGGCCAGGAAAATCGGACCGTACTGTTCGGGATGTTAATGCGGGTAAAGGGATCAAAATGACCAATTGATGTCTGTTTGGTTTTTAAGTTGTGTAATAGAGGCTTATGATCCATAAATCTCAAAGAGTTAGTTACCTTGATTCTTTAAAGAGAAAAATTTGTTGTCAACCAAAGAAACTTTTCAGAATTTGGCCACTGAAAGGAAATACCTTGAGATAATAACTGCCCTTGTCTTCTGGTGCATAGTTTTCCTGTCCATGGTTTTCTTGACTGAAACTGGATCAAGTTTGCAAGAACCAAGTTGTCTTCAATTCACTAACAGTTGCTGATCTTGATACAAGCCTTTACAAGCTGGGTAGTTCTCCAAATCTTGAACTCAAACAAATGTCCTTGATTGAATCATTTAACCCCACACCTAGCTTGGAGCCAGGGTCAAGATTCAAGAACTAAGGGTTTGTTGGCACAATTCTCCAAAATAAGAATCCTCTGAAATAAATCTGGATTGGTTTCAGCAATAGCATGGATGATAGCTGATACCTCTGTTTTAACACTGGGGCAAGTGCAGTTGGAATGTTCTTGACAGTGTAGCATTACAGATATCAATTCGAAAGTATCCTGAACTGAAAAATAAATTCTGCAAAAAGCATCTAAATATCATGAATGCCATGTCAGCAGTGACTCATTTTGTGTCATAAATGGTAACACATTGTGTGGTTGCCATCCATTTTGCTGCTACTGTGCATTTTTCTTTTTTCTTCAAAACAACCACCAATAAACTAAACCCCCACTCATTTCTGTACACATGGGTCAGGGGTATGTGCTGTCAGGTTATGATGTTGCAGGGTTGGAGTTGCCTGCAGCTGTGCCATTGTTTAATGCAACTGCTGGTTTTCCATCTGGAGTTGTTGGAGCATGGCTATGACCTGTGGCAGATCTGTTGATGACATAGGTACTATTTATGTTTCAGGTGAGCTGGGGAGTTGATCCTGATCTGTAAACGAGCAGATGCGTATTGGGGTGGACTGGGAAATTGATCCTGATCTGGGAAACAAGTAGATCCAAGGTTATTGAAGAGATTGGAGGATCTGGTGCTACCAGAAATCATATGGAATTGGGCTCAAGATTCCATAGAAATAAAAGGGACACCTAAACAGGCTGTTCAGAGGGATCTGCTTAAACAAGCATGGATTGAGATAACTATCTGTTTCATTTGGTCCACAATCATTCACTTTTATCCTTCAAATTGCATAGCAAATCAATGAAAAATAAAGATAAAGAAAATCAAATGAAAAACTAGGGTTTTGAAATGAAAATAAAAGTGTAGATTTTTTCAGATAACAAACCAAAAATTGATAAAATAAAAATAAAATTCAGTTAGGGGCAGACTAGAAGGCTCTTCTGTAGCAATTGGCTTGATAGGAAATTGGGCAGTTTCCTTATCTGGGATGTTCAGCAGGATTTGACTTGGAGAAGTCAAGTTTGGAGAGGCACGGTGTATCAGTTGCGCAGGTTGGGGATGTGGGGACACTGACTTTATTTCAATAAACAACCATTTTAAAAATAAAACAAAGTTAACACAAATTTATAGTCACATTTTTCAGAGCTTAGCCACTTCTTAAGGTTCTGTTGGAAGAACATGGTTATGACCCGATGTCATACTGTAACACCCGCCTCCAGGAGCATATGCCAACATTGGTAAGGATGTCAGTTCCTGATCTGTTTCATACTGGCAAAGTAACTCGGGCATTGTGTCAATCCAGCAATTATAGACTGGACTGTGGTTGGACCATTTGATTAGTGCTTGAATTTTTCCATTTATTTTCTACACAGCAAGCACTTTTTCAATTGTTCATGTTTTGATCTCGGTAGCAGTCAAAGGGTGTTGCTTGTGTGATCCCAACAAAATTTTCGCAATTTCTCAGGATGAAAAACAGGGTGTACACCCCATTTGCACAGCAAGTCTAATTGGCAAGAGGGGACTGATCCAACTAGTTTGATCATGCAGTAAGGTCCTGAGTATTGCTCAGATAGTTTGCTGATGGGTCTTCCTCTTAGATTTGGCAGTTTAAAATTTTGTGTTGATATAAGGACGAGATCGCCAATCTTGAAAGGGGTCTCAAGTCAGCTTTGGTTTGCAGTGATGATGTATCAATCCTGTGCATCGCATATCTGGTCCTTGGCAACTTGGTAAGTTGCTCTTAGATCTCTTAAGGACAAGGTGTCAAAAGTGTTAAATTGTAGATTCAACAGGTTTTGAGGATGTTGACTGTATTCCAAGAAAAACGCAGTGTACCCAGTTGACAAATTGACAGTGTTGTTTATTCTGAATTCAATGATGTGAAGATGATCCCAATCATCTTGCCAGAAGTTTATGCACGATTGGAGAGCAGTAAGTGTCCAATCATTCTTTTGTTCTGTTTGACCATCTGTCTATGGATGGTACAACATGGATTGTACTA